>JABXWE010048239.1:0-12730 GCA_014611495.1 Limonius californicus
TTCAACAATAACGCGTTCACACAAAAGAAATATAACACCTAAACGAAAAACGTGTTCAATGTCACTTCGCGCGATTTCACTGAAAAAACAAATCGCTTCAAATCTCTTTCATCCGCGCACTAAACGTTCTGGGCACATAACCTATTGTTAATAAAACAATCAATGAGAGAGATTTGTAAAGAGGTTTTAATTAAACACATACGTTGCAATTATATTTTACAGGTAAACTTTACAAGAGAACCACCTACTTGAAGCGTTTAAAAGAAAACTGTGGTTTCTTACATCTTACCAACTCACAAAAAGATAGTCAAGTTATAAAACAAAATGTTACTAACTAACAATAGAATCCACTGTTGTATTTCTAATTAATATTTGCATTTTTTAACAAAATCAAACAAATGACAGCCAGACAGGCAAGCTATTTAAACGTGCATCAAAAAACAAGCGCGAAACAAAAAAGCGAACACGTGCTACATGACAGCGGTGCCATCATATCTGCAACAAAAAACCCTAAAAATAACCCCAGCAGCGGCAGCATCATCGACTGAAACCCATCGGCGTTCGGAAATTACATCGGCCCTGAAACCAAACACCACTTTTATCTTTTACACAACAAAAGATACCCAATTTAGTAGCCAATCTGAATCACTCAGTGAAAATTACAAAATTCACCCCTTGTCACTTGACTTATTTGTGAGCGTTATCGAAATGCGATCGCAGCGCTCTCGTGGCCGATAAGGCACAAAGGGCCACGTGGTCGGATTTGCTCCTATCGCCTCTACCGTCGTCCAAGTAAACGATTTGCGCAACAATAGACATAATAGCTGTTTATTTAAACTAATGATTGATGACTTTCTTTTGTCGCGTTTTGTTTCTCGCTTATTGACGGGAAGTCAGGGGCTAATTTCGGCCGACCGGTGGGAAGGTGTTGATTTGGTGATTGATTTCCAGTTAAAACTATATTAACTTTAAACTAATTTTCGAAATTCTTGGCAAACGCTTCTCTGCAACGTACGTAATTACGGAGTAATTAGCTTGTCACAGAATATCCCACGTCCGCTTGGCAAAACTGCTCTGAATGTCTGTCAAGACGTTCAAGTCTTCCACAGGATATCTCTGACCGACTTACTTTTAACTTACAAAACAAAATATTTGATATTTTTGATAATAACTTTGTGATGCACAGAAGAAGAACTACAAGAAAAAATTGTAAAGGAAATGTTAAGAAATATAAAAAGGAAGAAGCCTTAAAGTGAAAGATGTAGAGCCAAACTTGAACAAAATAATGCAGAAGAAAAAAAAACGCATGTCAACTTGATACAGTGGTGTGAAAAAGTTCTGGCCAATTTATAGCACCACCTCTACTAAGCCAACGATTTGGAAAAGAATCATTTAAAAATTTCGTCTGTGAAGCAAATTGATGACAGAAAGCGAGGATCATTGTTAGCACGCTCTTGCATTTCATTACAAAATGCACTACTATTTTCTTCGTCAACAGCTAAAATGTATGACACTGTGCCTTATAGGGATGATATTTGTACTTCTTCAGCATATCCCATATCCGGATTTACATAAACATAAGTCAAGAGAAATGTGCCTTAAACTGCAGGTCGGGTTCATATTTACCAACGCCAAAACAATTTCTTCTGTGCGGTCAACTATTGATCGATTTCCTACGATATAATTATTAGTTTTGAATATTTTATTTTAACAATAATAAATATTATTACTCACCACCCCTAGCTTCTGATTCTACAGAAATATTTCCACAACTTTCAAATTTTAGTACATATTTGTGAATAGTACTTACAGAAGGTATAGGTCTAGTATTAAACTCAACGGCAAACAAATCACTAACTCTCCGCAAACTAACGCCACTGTAAAAGGCTTTTACCATAAAAATTCGTTCTGCATTGGAATAATTATTCATTTTTCAGTAAATAATTTGAACAGTAATTTACAAAAAATCGCTGACTTAAGCCAACTTATTCAGAATTATTTGACAAGTGCTGTCTAACGTGAAAATCGTGGCAAGTCATATTTAAATATCGCCAAGTTTTTTACAGAAGATGCTGCCTAGTGAAAAAGGATTATTTCCTGACAAAACCTTTATCTTTCAAGGTTTTTTAATCTTAGATGTCGACCAATAAAGGTAAAAGAATAGCCAACACAATCCTCTGACCTAAATCTTATAGAAAACTTATGAAAATTGATGCCTGGTATCGCTGCATTACGAATGAAGAATTACAGAAACAGGTGAATTCTATGCCAAGAAAATGACGAAATAAAAAAGTATTTGAAAAAAATGGGTTTAAATTGCAATTTATTTTATTTCTGCAACTGATGTAGGGCTTTTTCACACCACTGCAATGTGAAATCAGAAACGAATTCTTTAATTCTTTCACATTCAACAGACCAAGTTTACACTAATTATAAATTTAAAATCAGTCTGCACAAATTCAACGTTGTAATAAATTATTATAAGTAAATGGCACCAATAGCTAGTTTTTAAAATTATAGAAATAACCCTAAATCGCTTGTGTTCTTTGATTATTCACACATCGTATGTTTATGCTGTTAGCTTTTATTTTTTATTGCTGAGGGAAAACTATCGACTCAGAACAAGCTTCCAGAATATGGTAAATTTTTGAATTTCAACCACACAAGTATTTAAAGAAAGAGTATGCTGAAAACCATCAATATATATTAGAACATGAGAAGCCGAACTTTACTTAAAATCATCTATCCTGATTATTATTATTTGTTATGTATGCCGCTAGATGGTCCCATCCATATCAACAATTTTAATAACTGCTCCTGGATTGTAACGACTTGAGCCATAACATATATTTTGGATTATAAAAGCACATCCTTCCTTGTGGCCATTAGGGTATTGTTCCGGTTTTTGGAAATTAAAGATCGCGAGTGAATATAATTCGTTAAATTTCGAGCATTAGAAACATTTTTAAGACTGCATGCTATGGGTAATTCTCATGTTTTCATTTTCATTCATCTCCTTAAATTAACAGTGCAAATGAAAATCACAGTACATATAAAGTAGTCAAATCTTAGTCATATTTCACAGCTACAAGAACTTTACAAGATTAAGGGTTACAAATATGCCATTTACATAGTGTTCAAGCCCGATGGCCAGTGAATGAACAAGAAAAGTGTTTTTAAAACCTTGTCTTCTTCTTCAATTACCTACTCTATTTCATTAAATACTCAGCGTTTTTCACCCCTGCGTCTGTATAGATCCTTTAAAGTGCCAAAGGCATAAAGGACCTACAACTTAAAGCAGGTTCCGCTCTACATCTATTCCAAAGTATAAGCAACAGGACACTCTTTAGTTTAATTTATGTTGTTCCAATGAAACAGAGTTTATAAGCCCTAACATTTTTGTATACAAACATATTTGAGTTCAAGAAACCTTGATTTAAGGCAATCCAATAATGAAGTGGTATTTTTTTATTTATATTACTGTTATTTATTTTATATTGGCCGATTTTTACTGCAAATTATATTACATCGTTCTGTTACTTTAGTACAAAGGTTAAAGTAGAAGAAATGCAGCCGGAACGCAATTGTTCGAGCGGTTAAAAAAGAAACACAGCAAGCTTTTGACGTAGACCTGGTGTCGTGTGCAATAGACGAATATTGACCGTGCTTCTACCACCCGCTGCCCGCTAACCATCATCGTACGGGTATAAAAGAAGCGCAGATTTCAGTGACAAATTATTTTGTGTTAATTTTTTTGTCATGTGTTTTTTACAAAAAATACTAGTGTTTCTCTTTGTTGCCAGGTAATTTTTGATTGGAACTGAGTTCCATTTCCAAATCTTTTACCGGATCGGTGTGCCGGAGAGTTCCGGAATTGTATATGATTTACATTTGCTGTCACTTTTCTTTTGAATAAATCCTTCGTAAAAATTGTGTTCATTTATTTGGTTGATTAATACACGATTTAGGTTTTTGGTGTATACAAAACAGATTTACGGAGTTGGTTAAAGCTTGCAACAACAAAAATCAATAAATTTCCAGAATTGGAATAGTTCCGAATATTAAAAAATTATTAGCTTTGAAAATGTTTAATGAAAGGTGATAATAAATAATAACTGTATTAATTCGACAAGTACTTTTTCAAAATAAACAAGCTTCAACATACAAGTAGTCCACTGAATCGCATTGGTCGTAAATTACTATAGATGGCAACGTTACTAAAATTTTTAGGAAGGTGCAAACAGTCTTTATCTGGTAGCACACAATACCTGAACATTTTTATTGGGAGTTTATCATAGTAATCCCTCCATTATTCCAACAAAACAGTCCAGATTCAGCTAATCTTTTTATTCGACCGAAACAATGCACGACAATTTATGAATTACCACAAATAAAAACGAACGAGAAGATACCTTGACCGCAGAAAGGAGAAAGGGAGTAGCAGGGGCAAAGAGACCCCGATACCAGGGGCTGTAATTGGTTTATTAGTTTCGCGGTCGTTATGAAGTCTAGGGTGGATAAAGCTGCTGGATTCCAGCATGAGCTTTTATAAAAACAGGCCTGGACTTCTCTTCCGATTTCAAATGGTCGTAAACGAACTACCAACATCTCGGAAGTCGCCAAACTTGTAGTAAAGGAAAGCTGAGGAAGACTTTATTCTGACAGTAAATGGATTTTTGGTAGCAATACACTTCTTGCGAAGCATTTTTTGGGACTTGAAGATGATTTAACCGCTAATGATAAGACTCAGCAGTTCTTAAGGTCAGCATAATCTGATTAGTTAGTAGTACTGTAAGTAGTTTCTGTGCCTTTTTTATTAATTTTTGAATCTATAGGTTTGCTGGGTCTCCAAGCCTAACAAATATTTTGTCTACTAGTAAAAATTAGACGTGCAAGTTAATTTGAACATAGATTTAAAAGAAAATCGTTATATATTATGTTCTCGTACCCCAACGCCTTCCTCGCATTAAGAAAATAATCGTAGGGTCATGGAAAGTTCCTAAAAATGGATCAGTTGGTGTAAAAGTTTGAAGACCATTATGGTAATGAATACTGCAAAATAATAAACTTACATGTAAACGAGCAACAAACATTTGGATTTTACGTTGTTTGCTCCTAAATACGTCCCTGTTATCCCACAGAATACCATTAGACCAAATAAATACTCTCCGTGATTTTTATTGGCCAATAAAAAAGTCACAAATGGATGGCAGAGTAGTTATCTGGTCAACGGCGAGGATTACATGACAGTGCCATATTGGTTTCGCGGTTATTCTTTTCATTCAACACTTCGCCGCAGTGGAGCTACCGTCGCAGCTTCCGGCGTAAGCCCTGCTAAGAGGATATTGGAAATGTGATACCTACTTATTGCTTTTTTAGCATGGAAACCATTGAACACCCAAATTGTGTAGGAAATTTTATCCAATGCTGGATCGTTGGAGTACATTAAGAAAAATATTTTAAGGAAAATATGAAAATTAAAAATGTATTGTAAATAAGGCTTGAAGATTTTTGTATTTCTTTACATTTTACCAACAAAATTAGAACTTCAGCTTCAACAGATTTGGAATCAGTGGGAAATTTGAATAGAATTTTCTCCCCACACACATTAACTTTTTTAATATTTTTCTTCCAACACAACTACACTTACTAATATCTAAAATGTAAACGAGTGGATGTTCAAACATAATTTAGCAACCGAACACTTCGAAGTGCGAATACAAAGGGGATGAAAAGCAATCACCGCGCGTTAGTAACCCTTAGTTAGGGGGTTAGTTCATGTTTAGATTCTACATTTAGATCAATTTTGTTTGTTGTTGCTTAACAATCGACGCATTATAATCAGCTTATGATTTTGCCATTCACTCCACA
Source organism: Limonius californicus (assembly GCA_014611495.1). NCBI lineage: Eukaryota > Metazoa > Arthropoda > Insecta > Coleoptera > Elateridae > Limonius > Limonius californicus. The sequence goes on from JABXWE010048239.1 coordinate 5,872, forward strand.
CAGGATAGGGTGGTATTGCCATACAGAGTATTGATTTATGATGCATCCGCTAGGTTTATTCTAATCCTGATGTGTATCAGTGCCAAGCAAAAAATTTACACTTTTTACAAAATTAACTTTTGCGAAAGGCTCGGGGATTTTTTTAGGTAATTTAACTTTGTCGCGATAAAAATCTGGAGAGCTCTCGTAAGGAAGAGCGAGAGCGGCGCGTGGAAGCGGCAGGACCGACAGAGAGAGGCAGCAGAGACAAAAGCGGCCATAATTGGGTTGTTTTAATTTACGTGGTGGTAGGGAAAACAATTAACCTACCCTTTATAGTTTTAATTACTTCATTTTCGTGGCTATCTCCGCTACGTGCGAAATCACGCCAGGTTCAACCAGCTGAAATTTCCCTTTCACTCTGAAAATTGGAAATTAACTCCTTTAGTTTACTAGGGTTTTATATAGCCATTGTTCTTACACGTTTGTCTATTTCTGGCATTAATAGACACTATTTAAAAAATTTCTTCAATAAATCGTGCTAAAAAGGAACTAAATATGCTCTCCTCAATATCCGACAAATCCAAGAAAACCTAAACAGTGATCGAAAAAAAAAGAACAGTGTTAACAATAATGATAAAAAAAGGTACCTAGCAATGGATAAAGAACTATCTTGGAATTATTTTGTATTAAGTACACTGAAATATCTTTGTCGGTTGTCAGTATGCCATATATAATAATATATACGTTTACAAAACATGAATAAACAGATTGCATAACCTCAAAGTCGAACTAATTGTCATCTACATATCATATCTGCTGTTAAAATATAACTTTAACAATAAATTAGGTTAGACTTGATTAGGGTTTGTTAGGTCCAGAAAATTATATAGCGTAAGGAGAACTGTACCTATAAATAACAACATATCTAATTTCAAAAGTGAGAACTATTTTAGATTCTCAATTGCTAGTTTGATCACACAAAAATTTAAAGATATTTTGTTAGGTAATCTAGTTTGTCTAAATGAATTAATGAAAACTATAACCTAAAAATCCACTGCAGTTTATAATTTGATAAGTTGACGTTTATCATTCTAACAAAAAATATGGAATACAATAGATTAAATTTGAAAAATCGTCTAAGTCTAAACTTCATTTGTTGAGCATTGAGCTAGAACGTAAACAAACGCTTGACAGGTGCGTTGATTTACCGGATGTGTATTTACGTATTATTCCTTGCGTTTCTAAATTAACGTTCGCGCCGTCAGAATTCTTTTGTAGTAGGACGCCTCCTACGATTACACCTTTCTGGAACAACTTGCTCCATTTTAGGAAAATAAGTACCAGGCACTATACAAACGCTGCGAAAACCTATAAACACTGCTCATAAAGCACCCAAACTTAACCCGGTAATTACGAGTGCAAAGTAAAGGTTTTGAGCGTCAATTACTCCTTAAGTAATGAGGCATTAGCGTTATCTAGCGTAGACCAATCACAGCGCGCGCTCGGGTGAGTCAAACACGTGCGGTTGTTTACCGTTTTCTGGCTCAATGCTCAACAAACGAAGTTTAGTATGTGCAGGCAAATGCGTAAACAAACAGTATAATCTCAAAGTTTAGTTAGGTTAGGTTACATAGCCAATCATTTAAAACTGCGTAAATAGACAATATAACCTTAAAAGCGAGCAATGGCTGTAGTTCATGACGTATTTAATTTCAATTTTCAGGAAACTCTATATCAAACGACATAACCCCTACAAGCTTCTATTGCTTGTCTATTCAACATCTGTCTTTAAAGCGTCACCTCCAAAATAAGTTTAATTAGCTCAAACTTAAACAGTTTACATAGGTTACGATTGGAACGATCATTCAATTTCTAAAACCTTTATATATACATACCTAAACGCCAGCTGTAGTTAATCATACCTCGTCGATTATAGAATAGGTTAGGTTAGTTTAAGTTTAGTTGGGTTATATTTATAAAATCCTGCTGTAGAAATAAATAAATTAACAACATAACCTTCAAAATATACAACAGCTCTACTTTGTCATTTGCAGTTTAAATATGTATTTAAAGTTTTCAAAAAGAAAACGTCAAATGCCATAACCTCAAAAAAATCTATTATTCATCTATGTAAGAAATCTGTCATTTATACATAACCTCCCAAAGAGGTTCTTCTTTCTACAGTGCGTTACCGGAATTGAGTATAAGCGATAAACATGATTAGAAATAGGTTAGATTAGGTCAAAATTATTCAAGTTCGGATTTTTCTTTAATGATCATCGAATTTATCAAGACTGAATAAATAAGCACCTACTACAGTTGACCATTTGCCAATTAGAAGTATGGGTTCCAAAATTTTGGGTAAGTGAATAAACAAATAACATAATATCTGAACATTACTTATCAGATATAAAACCAGCTTCGCTTCCATCATTTAGGTGGTCTTCCTGGGGGTATTCCGTTTTTGCACTATTTGGCTATTCTGTTATCGTGTATTCTTTCAACATGCGTTTCCCATTCTTTTTTTTCGATATTTTTTAATCAATCATAACCTCCGCAATAGGTTGGACTAGCATAAGTTTTGTGAGGCTACTTTAAAAAACTAGCCACACGAACGATAACTGAATTTACAATAGTCATTCACTTTTTTAAAAGTGAATAAACAGGTATGATAAGTTCAGAAGGAAATGGCCTCTGATTTATTTATTTTACCTTTGTTACACGAAAATAACTTCCAAAATAAGATAGTTCAGCCTAAACCAAAGATGTTATAGAGAGTGGATAAGGCAGTAGCACGTCGTTGTGAAGGTACTTGCGACACCAACTATACCGAATATAATGCACATGACCAATTTTCTATTTTGAAGAATTGTAATATCCATTTGGCACATAATATACCATTATAGTGACACAAAGTTATGCCACAAAATTATAAATTAAAACTTAATAAGAGCAAAAATTATAAACCCGGTTGGTGACGTGGGGCACCTGTTGTATTGTATGAGGCTTGTTCAACTGAAACCATCTTTGATCTTTAAGCTTTGACAACAAATGCAATAATTTAAATAACGTTTGTTAATGCTAGTAGTGTTTGTAAGCAACACATTAATAAGTTTCTGGCGTTTAAATTTGATTCTGACTTTTAAAACTTGAATTTTGCAATGGCGTTTGTTGTTGAAAATCTGTCCAAGTTTGATCAGCGTGAGGTCCTACAGTTTTTATGCGTTGAAGATGTGCAGTAATTGAGATTCATATGCGAATGCAAGCAGTGTATGGAAATGCATGTATGGCGTACCCAACTGCGAAGGAATGGGGCCAAAAATTTAACAATGGTAAAGAGGGGCTATGGATGAGCCGCGACCAGGTGCACGGCGTACTGCATTGGCAGAAAACAATATGGCATGTATGGAAGGTCTTATTATATACAATTAGAGAAATTTCAGAAATTGCTGGTGCGGGTGTAGGATCCGTCCATAGTATTGTTCGTAATCTGGGTTACGACAAAGTTTGTTCGCAATGTATTCCTTGTCTCTTGTCTAACGAACAAAAATGCTTGTGAATAGGCTTATCTCTGCAACACCTCACAGACTATAGGCAAAATGGTGATGCCTTTCTTCTGTGAACCGTTGCGTGGTGACGAAACTTGGTGCCATTACCATGAGCCATCCCATTTCTTTTACCACATTAGTAACATGAGGCATAGCATTGTCGTGCAGCAAAATGACCCCACGCGTGTTTCCTTAGACGTTTCCGTCTTATTGCTTGATGAAGCTTGTACAAAGTTTCATTGTATAAATTTGCACTGACATTTACTCCAGGTTCTTTAAACTCTATCAGCAAGGGTTCTTCGTAGTCGAAAAAAATATTAACATCACCTTGCCTGCAGAAGGTTGTGCCTTAATCTTCTTCGGTGGTGGTGAACTTGAACGATTTCACTGCATCAACGATGGAGGGTTTTAGAGCATCCACCCTATAGCTCGGATCTATCGCCTTGCGATTTCCATATTTTTGAATCGCTGAAAAAGGCGTTAAAATGTCGGCATTTTGGGTCCAACGCAGAAGTACAGATAGCTGTGGAAGACTTCTTCAATCAGCAGCCACAAGAATTCCATGAGCAGGGTATACATCAGTTAATAAAACAATGGGTTAGGTGCCTTAACTGTGACGGCAATTATTTCTAATTAAATTGTAGAATACATTTTTTATAAATGAACACAGCTCGTAGTTGCAGTCACAAAATTGTATAGCCGGTAGTGTACAATGCCGCACATCCACTCTGTATAACATCTTTGGTCTAAACTTGGTGAGGTTAAGTTAGTTTTAAAAATCATTCAAGTTTTATAATAATAAATTAATAACATAAACTTAAACAACAGCTGTAGTGAATCATTTATCAATGATGTAAGAAAACTCACGCAAGCAAGCAAACAAACAATAAATGATAAAATGTGATATCTACTGTTCAAACATAATCTGTGAAATAGGTTAAGATAACTTCAGCAAAATACCTCTACGAATAATAGCTATAGTGCGGGGCCGGTGAACTTGTTGCAAATGCAAAGTTCTACCGGTACAATAAACAAATGCCAAGCTCAAAACGTGTCGTCTTATTTGATAATTTGACATTTGTTGTTCACACTCAACCTTTAGAATATATTAGGTTTTGTTAAAAAACTTTTAAATTATATACAACTAAATATATAGAAACATAACCTCAAAAACGAAGTTTAGTTGTAATTGATAATTTGGAAATTTGGACCATTTAAAGCTTTAGGGAAATACGTAAGCAAACAACACGCCCAAAAAACTATGAATCAGTTCTTAATTGTTTATTTAACTTTTATTGTTAAACCCTAAACTTCGGAATGGTTAATTTAACCTGAATAAGATTAGGTTCACGAAATACATGAACAACATTGCTTCAAAAGCAAGCAATAGATGTAACTGACAATAGGCGAATTTTTAAACATTCAACATTTTAGGAAAGTGAAATGGGAACCAGTTCTTAATTGTTTATTTACCATTTGTTGTTCAACCCTAAGCCCCAGCCTAGGTTAGGTCCACTAACTACATAAACGTCATAACCTCAAAAACTAACAAGAGTTATAGTTAATAATTTTTGAATTAAACAAACAGCATGTACTATCACAAAATTATGAATCAGTTCTAATTTTTCATTTAACATTTATTGTTCAACCTTAAGCCCCAGCGTAGGTTAGGTTAGTTTAATCTTAACAAGATTAGGTTTATATATTCTTTGAGGCTTTCGCGGTTTCTCGAACTGTCAATATTACAATTTACTTTCGGCTTAGACCGCGTCGTAATTTGGGAACTACACCCAGCATTATCAGGTAAGGTCCGACCTGTAGCTTGTCTGACTGTACAAGCATTTGCTCTAGAAGTTTGAGCCATATTTGTTCGTAGGCCCTGCCTGCCTAAACAGGTCCGTGTGCTTATATTAATCAAACCTTGGGGCGGACAAGGATTTGATCTTGATGTATTTTGTTTGCCAGGACAATAATACTTAATCGGCTTATGCCTGTTAGCTGTTTGTGAACCCATACACACTCAGTGTGTCAGGACAGGTCGGACCTTACCTGATAATGCTGGGTGTAGTTCCCAAATGACGACGCGGTCTATGCCGAAAGTAAATTGTAATATTAAAAGATTAGGTTTGATTCACTAAATTCAAAAACCACATAACCTCAAAACTGAACAACAGATGTAGTAGCTAATCTGTAAATATTTGTAATTTTGAGATCAACATGTAATAGGTAGCAAACAATAATGAGTTAATTATTAACTGTTTCATCAGCCTCTTCGCTTAATGGCTAGCCACCGGTGTCTTCCCTGCCACGTGCTTCTCCTCGGCACTAAGGTGTATACTTATAGTTTAACATTAAATACGAAAGAAAAAATTTAAGAGATAGTTTTTGGTCTTAAGTTTCCATGGTAACCAACCGCATTGAGAATATGTGTATAGTGGGTGGCTGCATAAGATCTTTTTAACGTTGCATGGTAATGCTGAGGAATCTAACCCAAGCGATAATCAACGTGTTGCCTAGAAAGGAAGCTTTCTGCCAGCTGAGCTACCACTACGTAGTTCTAATTAATTGTTTATTTGGCATTGATTTTTCAACTCCAAGCCCCAGAACAGGTTAGGTTAGTTTAACCTTAATAATATTAGATTGGGCCTGCTAAATATGTAAACAACATAGCCTTAAAAACAAACAATAGTTGCAGTTGATAATTTGCAAATTTGGAATTATTTAAAGTTTCAAAGAACTAGATTAATAAACAACACGTATTATAAAAACGAATGAATTAATTGTGAATTGTTTATGTTACGTTAAGTGTCATATAAACCAGAAATTTTATAGTTCAACCTAAGCCCAGAATAGTTTAGATTAGTTTAATTTAAATAATATTAGGTTAGGTTCAATATACAAACAACATAACCTTAAAAACAAACAACAGTTGTAGTTGATAATTTGCAAGTTTGGAATCAAAAGTTTCAAAGAACTACATCAATAAACAACACGTATTATCAAAACGATTGAATTAATTACGAATTGTTTATATGACGTTAAGTGTCATATAAACAAGAAATTTAGTTATTCAATCCAAGCCCAAAATAGGTTGAGTTAGTTTAACTTTAATAATATTAGGTTAGGTTCAATATGTAAACAACATAACCTTAAAAAACAATAGTTGTAGTTGTTAATTTTCAAATTTGGGATCATTTAAAATTTTGAAGAACTACATCAATAAACAACACGTATTATCAAAACGGATGAATTAATTATTAATTGTTTATATAACATTAAATACCATATAATGAATAAATTCTATTGTTCACTCCAAGCCCAAAATAGGT
>JABXWE010048241.1:0-15717 GCA_014611495.1 Limonius californicus
TGTAAAATGATTAATAATCACCGTGATGCAAACTTTCGGCTTATCACTGCTGGCTAGTCTAAACTAGCATATATTATGAAAACAAATCCATATATAAGGCGTCAAAACGAATATATATACAAGAAACATATATAGGTGCCATTTGCTCGCATTGCGTGTAAACAGTTTTGGGTGCAAGAACGTCGTGTTAGTTATTGGTGTCACATGGTGGTTTTTCACGTATATATATATATATATATACAGGGTGTCTCAGAAAGAATGGGCCAGCGTTTAATCATAGATTCTGTAGGTAAAAATATACCGATTAAACCTAATATACCTTAGGGAAAAAGTCCTTCCTTAAGAAGTTATAGGTCCTTAAAGTTCATTTTTTTATTTTTTCATTTTATTGTAATTTCCACAAATCTATAAAGATATTTCTTTGAAATTTGGTACACATACTTACCATTATGCAATAAAGTGATAAAATTATTTTCATTAACCAGACTTGACCGTAAGAGGCACTTAACCTACCACTGAAATTTTATTTTAGCTCTAACTTTGTTATTAGTAGAAAGTTTTAAAATTTTATGTAATTTTCTGAAAGAGAATTAAAAACTACAAAAATAAGGTACTCTTAGTTTATACGCGTAGAGGCAACCGTTTGCCTTAAAATGCTTGTCCCAAGTTTTGGGCTGCCGTTACGAAGTGCAATTATCAGGTAGTCATGATCGCAAAAACAATGGGTAGTGCTTGTGACCTACCGTAAAGAACAATGCTAAGTCAATTAAATACTTTGGTGTTATAGAAATAGTGTTTTTAATTTCTGTTTTGTTTACGAAAATGCGTCGACATAACGAATGTCCAGGAATACTTGTATTTTCCGGTATTTAGAGCGTTTGTTTACACCTTCCGGTTTCTACTTGCCACCTCGTCTTGTCTGCCCAGTCTCCTTGTAGTTGTCTGTTTGACATTGCCTGTTTTACGTTTTCTTGCCATGGGGTTCTTGGTCTTGGTCTATCACCGGGGGTCCATTTCATTATTTGTTTGGATATTCATGGTTAATCTCGTCAATAATTGTATTCTCCACTTTCATAATCCCCCTCGCTTGTTCGTTTCTGATGCTATCCAATCGCGATATTCCTGCTGCTTGTCTCTAATAGTCCATTTCTGTTGCCAGGAGTTTCATATCTCTTCTCTTCTCTTTTATTTATTTGCCATACATAAGTTGTTCTTCTGCCAAAGAACCGCATTTAGTGGTCCTACTATTTTCTACCATTTTATTATCCTTTCATGAATTTGGCTTTCGTATTTTCCATTCTGGCCTATTGTAACTCCTAGATATACATATTCTTCGCAAATTTTGATAGTGTTATGATTTTCCAATTGGAGATTTCCTGGTGTGCCTCCTACACACAAATATTTGGTTTTTTTTGTATTCATCTCCAACCCAATTCCGATATTCCTCTTTTATTTTTCGGCACATGTAGTCAAAGGCTTGTCTGTCGTGTGCTATTACTACCTGGTCGTGTTTTAAATGTAAGCTATACATACATATATCGTTATATCATTCGAAATCGTAATCTTTTGCATTTATTTTTCCATTATTGTAGTGCTGAGTTGAGATATATTTTGAACAAACCACGAAACGCAGCACCCTTGGAGTAACCCTTTAGTTATTGAGAATAGTGCTGAAAGTTAATTTCCGTTTTTAATTAATAATTTGGTATGTAGAGTTGTGATAAACATTTTGAATAGCCTTCACCACAGTGATGTTAATTGGACTTGTTTCTAGGACTCCCCCACAGTTTGCAGATTGGCACGCTGTACCATATTTTTGTAGGACAGAATATGTGACAGAATATATTGTCAACACACGAACGGCCGGTTCTAAAACCGCTCTGTTCTATTTCATACGGCTTGTATTCGTCTTCTAAAATAGTCTTTACTACTTTGCCATATAATCTGCTCATTGTGCTTGTGATTGATAGGCATCTATGGTTGTTGCAGCTGTCCCTTCTTCCTTTTTTATGTATAGATGTGATCCAAGCTGTTTTCCATTTCTGCGGTACACTTTCTCTTTTTGCCAATCTATTGAATAATATTGTAATCATGTGTATTACCTTTTTCCGCCCACATTTATATAGTTTTCCTGATATTCCTTCTGGACCGCTCAACTTGCCATTTTTCATAATTATGACTGCGTACTCTACCATATTAGTGTCTCCTTTCCATAACCCTCGTGTGTTTTAGGTGAAAATGTTCGGTTTTCGGGTTTCTGTTCTGTTAGTAATTGCTTGTAGTGATCTTCCCATTGTTCAGTTCTTAAAATAGGTATATTAGATTTTTGCATATGGTTGGAGTTTAAGCTTCCTATAAATTTACAGGCTCTTAATCCTCCTAGGTATGTTTTTAATTCTTGACATTTTCTTTACCAACTTTTACTTTTTAAAAAAATGACAGGTCTTCTTAATATTGCTCGCTTTCTCTTAGAGGCTATCTTATCTATTATTCATTTTGACTTCAACCATTGATAATAGGCCGAATTAATCGACTCTTTTTCTAAGAAAATTGTTGCTCAAAAAGGAACAGCGGACGCAACAACATTTTTTCCAATTAAACACCCTGTGCGTTTTCCAATGAGTTAAAGGCTAACTATAATTTTAGATTACAGCAGCAAGTTTATTTTTAATTTTGCGTTAAAGGGTACAATAACAAGAACAGGATTCAGTTCAGTTAGTTCCGAAACACAAAGTACTTACTTATGAACCCATCACATATTTATAACCCATAGGGATTACGAACTTCCTATAAGTCTTTCGGTGCTGGTAAAAGTCGACGCTTGAATTGTTTGATAAAACTTGTCTATGTCTGTACAAGTTTTTTTAAGATCTTTAGTAAATAAAGCGCCGCAGGCTACGCTAAGGGAGCTAGTTATCACAACATTGAAGTTTTTATTTTATAATTAAAACAATTACAATATTCAATACAAAAGTTGCAATCATGCATACTGTACAGGTTTTCCACAATAAAATTGTGGTATCTGAAGGCAACAGATTACACAACAAGAACTTATAAGTTTTTGAAGAAACTCAAAACAATCAAAAGTTAGGTTAGAATACCACGTGTTCGTTTTATCGGTCCTTTTTATTCTCTCCTACTTACTGTTTAATAGATGTCTAACATAGTAAAAAGTTGAAGGAGTTGAAAACTGAGGTTTAATAAAGCTAGCTTATAAAAAAAGGTTTTCGAAATATGGAGGTTTTAAGAAAATAAATATTGCTTGTTATTTCAATAAGTTCCCCACCCGTTAAAACAGATAGCTTTGTAAATAAAACATTTTAATTACAAATAATTACAGTAGATGTTCTACGTGTCCTCCTTCCTTTTGTATACATCCTTCGCATCTCCGTAAAAATAAACGCCGCATTCTTTTAAAGATTCCCGGATTCATACGAACAGTCTGGCAGGCATGTCCTATTCCTTCTCACAATTCGTTTAAATTATTAACAGGCCTTGAATAAACTAACGACTTTAAATACCTACAAATTCAAACGTCGAGCGGATTATGGTCAGGAAATCTAGCTGGCCACACAACTGGACGTCCTCGCCCTATCCACCTGCCGTTGTAATTTTTGTTTAGGAAATTTCTGATCATGATTGAGAAATTTGCAGGAGCCCCATCGTGCATTAACCACATTTTCATTATATGAATAAGGGGTACATCTTCTAACAATAGTGGCAAGGCATTACGCAAAAAGTCAAGATACAATTGGCCATTCAAAACATTCGGAAGTCAAACAGGTGCTACCATATGGTCTCCAAAAACACCAAGCCAAATGTTAATTGAAAATCGTAGGTTGATGATTCGATTGAATAATAGCATGAGGGTTTTCATCTGGGCAAACATGGCTGTTGTGGCAATTAAGAATGCCATTTCTTGTGAAACTAGCTTCGTCAGTAAATAAGACTTCACTAACAAAGTTTGGGTTTTCCGCAACTCTTGGCAGTGCCCATCGGCAAAACACCAGACATGCGGCATAATCAGGCACAATAAGAGCATGTACCCTTTGAATATGGTATGGGTACAATTGCTCCTCACGTAACAGTCACCAAATTAGGGAAGCATTAATAGTTATTTCGGCAGGAAGTCTACTAGTACTGGTACCTAAATTTTCTTCAATCCTCTTTAAAATGTTAAGTTCGGCTTCAGGAGTAGAAACTGATCTGGGCCGACCACCACCACCGTTTCTGGATTAAAATGCGCCAATTTCGGATAGACGTTCATGCAAATGTGTAAAAAATTTATCACACGGAAGTGCCCGGTTCGGAAATGCTTCGACGTACAAGCGACGTGCCTCAAAAGAATTACCATTGGCCTTACCATATATGAAATGCATATCTGCCATTTCCGGGTTGGTATGCATATTCCAACAACAATAATGACAATATTGACACTTAGAAAAACTCAAACAAATGTTGCTTTATCCACTTCCATAGCGGACGTGAGAAATACGATTCTGCACTCCTACTCTGCGTAAATAATTTGGCTGTATCTTGAAAACGGTTGATTTTCGAACTCATGTTTATTACAACTTTTTTGTTTGTATTGATGAGATCTAGGAGTGGGTAAAATATCTGTGGTTCTAAGCACAATTGTTTATTTAGGAATACTTTTATATTTTATCTATGTGTCAAAAATGTCAATGTAGTTATAGTCAGACCCACTTAAGGTAGCCTGCAGAGCTTTATTTATTAGAGATATTGAAAATACATGTATGGATAGCATCAACGTTTGTCAAGCAGACTTTGTCGAAAGATTTTCAGAAGCTTATAAGGTGTTATAAATTTTTGCGGGTGGTACCTTATGTATTCAAAAATAAATATTCCAGTTCTAGAGTAATAACAACTGTAGCCACTGAACTATACGACTAAAACTGCTAACTATTAAATAATTGTAGTAATTTTTATAATCTGTATGACTGAATAGAAGCACGCATTTTGTTTTCCACAACCAGCCCTTATCGAATAGTTTGTTGATCATCCTGTATATTTGTTCTTGTTATTTATGTGTTATATATCAAGCCATAATATTCGTCTCCTTCCGAGTGGTGCAGTTCTCATTAAGGTTAGTTTTTAATGAACAACCTGTATTACATGATCTTCTTAGATTTTACTTGTATTTTGAACATGGAAAGGTTTTTCCAACTGAAAATTGTAAATTAACTTTTTTTAAAAAACTACCTAAGTAAAGTAATCCATATCTGTCAGGATGGTTCGTTAATCCTCTGACAAAGAAAGTTGTGGGTAGCAGCGACCCAAGTTCATAATTCTCAAAGAAGGCTACCCTTTGATAATACAGCAAAAAGGAACTGAAGCCATGTCACCGTAAAGAAGTTTCTGCTCGTGTGAATTCGATATAATACAGTTTCCGTATTCAGGGAAGAAAACTTACATTCTAGGACATTGATTCCTGAGCTAGCGGAGCTGATGCTGCGGAATAATCAGTTTTGATGCGTTTCACAGACGTCTTAAAATTGGAAAGTTTTGGGGCTGCTCAGCTCGGGCAACAGAATAAACTAACTGTCAATGGGAGTCAATACCCCGCGTGTTTTGAGCTGATAAGGAGTCGCACAGCTGGAAAACTTCGCTAGATTCGCGCGGATTTTCAGCAGAAATATTGTGTGTAGAATAATTTTCAATCTAATTTGCTTTGCAGGAAGTGAAGTGTGGGCTGTTTTTGTTGCTCGTGTTTACCGTTTGTGAAATTGTGCCGCTGAAATGAGGTAAACATATCAAGCAATTTCTTTCGAAGTACTTTTCGTATATGCTTGCAATTTCGAGCTACTGAAACGGAAGAAAATATTTCAAGGAATTTATGTTGGCAATTATATGTTTCAACAAGCGTCCACAGATTTTGCTCATTATATTTGTATGAAACTGTATTTTGTAACGTAAATCTATCTGACTATGAATACAACAGGGTGATGTTCTATGTAATACAATTTAAACTAATGGTGTAGATAGAAAATAGTAGAACACGATAATATCGTGTGTCCAGAAACGATTGTTGCCACTTCGATGGTTGTGAATTGTAACTCTTTGTCGCTTTTGTTTATTCTGATATTTATTATAAAGGGTGTTAAAAAATACATTCAGATATTTTACCCACTTATAGCTCTCATCAATGCAAACTAAAAAGTCGTAATAAACATGGGTTCGAAAATCAACCGTTTTCACGATAGAAATTATTTACGCAGAGTAGGAGTGCAGAATCGTATTTATCACGTCTGCTATGGAAGTGGATAAAACAACATTTGTTTGAGTTTTTTTAAGTGTCAATATTGTTATTGTTGTGGTTAGAATATGTATACCAACACGGAAATGGAAGATATGCATTTAATGTATGGTAAGGCCAATGGTAATTCTTATGAACCACGTCGCTTGTATGCCAAAGCATTTCCGAACCGGGGACTTCTGTGTGACAAAATTTTTACAAATTTGCATCAACGTGTATCCGAAATTGGCGCATTTAATTCAAAAAATGGTAGTGGTGGTCGGCCTAGATCAGTTTCTACTCTTGAAGCGGAATTTAACATTTTAAGGAGGATTGAAGAAAATCCAGGTACCAATACTAGAAGACTTTCTGCCGAAACAAATATTAATGCTTCCCTAATTTGGAGAATGTTACGTGAGGAGCAGTTGTACCCATACCATATTCAAAGGGTACATGCTCTTATTGTGCCTGATTATGCCGCAGGTTTAGTGTTTTACCGATCGGTACTGACAAGAGTTGCGGAAAATGCAAACTATGTTAGTGAAGTCTTATCTACTGACGAAGCTAGTTTCACAAAAACAGGCATTGTTAGTTTCCACAACAGCCATGTTTAGTCAGATGAAAACCCTCGTGCTATTATTGAATAGAATCATCAATCTATGATTTTCAATTAATGTTTGGCTTGGTGTTTTTGGACACCATATGATAGAACCTTTTTTTCTTCAGAACCGTTTGACTAAGCAATTGTATCTTGAGTTTTTGCGTAATGCTTTGCCACTATTGTTGGAAGTGTACCCCTTATTCATACAATGAATATGTGGTTGATACACGATGGGGCTCCCGCACATTTGTCAATCATGGTCAGAAATTTGCTAAACGAAAATTACAATGGCAGGTAGATAGGCCGAGGAGATCCAGTTGTGTGGCCACCTAGATTTTCTGACCTCAATCCGCTCGACTTTTGTATTTGGGCGTATTTAAAGTCAGTAGTTTATTCAAACCCTGTGAATAATTTAAACGAATTGCGAGAACGAATAGAACATGCCTGCCAGACTGTTCGCATGAATACGGGAATCTTTGAGAGAATACGGCTTTAATTATATGTAATTAAAATGTTTTATTTACACGGCTATTTGTTTTAATGGGCTGGAAACTTATTGAAATAACAAGCAATATTTGTTTTTTTTTAAACTCCATGTCTCTAAAACAGTCGATTTGCGAACTCACGCTTATTACGACTTTTTTGTTTGTATTGATGGGATCTATAAGCGGGTAAAAATCTGAACGTATTTTTTAAATACCCTGTATATTGCCGTGTAAGGATTTGTTATGTGTTTATGGAGTGCAAACTTTGGGTAGGCAGCCGGCCTCGGTGGTTTAGTGGTTAGCGCATTTGCCTTTAGATCCAAGGGACGCGGGGTCGAACCTGGCTGAGGTCGGTGAGATTTTTCTAACGGGGAAAAATTTGAAAGTACGCGTTCTGTCGGATAAGAAGTAAGGCCGTAGGTCCTGTGCTACTGTGATGTGTGACACGTTAAAAATCAGTACTGGAGTTGAAATTACCCCAGATAGGTAAAATACTTAGTTGGGGTGTACAATGGGCCAAATGTGACCTATGTAAGTGCATAGAGATGCTTGGAAAACCGCGTCCTAGAACTCGCTCTTTCATATACAGTACAATACAATACCTTTGGTAGGTGATGCTATTCTTGGGAAATAAAACAACGATATAGCGCTACTGTTGTAGGTTAACGGTAGATGCAGACTATCAACACGGGCTGCTTGTGACAAATGAAAGTTAAAATTGTTTGTAATACTTTTAAATATAATTTTTTTTATGTGATGCGTTTGCGGGTGTGCTTGTAAAAAGTAGAACAAACGTTTAATTTACCACTTTCGAAAACGACATACTGCTTGAATAGCGTAACATAACGCAATATAACCTAAAAGTAATTGTTGCACGACAGTCGTGGCGACACTGCCTGTCACGGGGCTTAGGGCCATCTACCTGAATGCTGGAAAATAGACTGCAGCCAATGTGATATGTAATACGTAGAATATACGATAAAGTAAATTGGTAACACTCTTGGCATTATTCTGACTGGGAGAAAATCAGATAAATTTTGAAATTGAGGTTATGTGCAATACATTATTATAAAATGTTGGTTTATACAAGGTGAAAATATTTCACTAAATTAGTTCCCCATACGTTTTAAAAGTAAATGGATATTAGCAGTTTTTTCACTACTTTTGGCTTTTTTTATCATTTTTCATTGACAGCATTTTTGTCCCACTACTTGGCATTGGCCTCTTCTCTGCCACGTATTTCTCCTAAGCGGTTGCAGGCCGTATTGGAAAATTGTGTGCGGTGGGTTGCATACAAGATTATTAAAATTTGCATAGTACTGCTTAGCTACCGAACCCAAGCCAGAATCGACGATTTACTCAGGAGGCGAGCGCTCTACCAACTGAGCTACCACAACACACATTTTTTATCACAAGTTCTTAATTTTTTTTAATCTTGGGTATTGTTATTAAAAACGCAAGTGGCAAGATCGCATATTAACGCAGCTACGGTGACAATAGAAAAAGCTGACTTTAGCATATTTTAATTCACTTTAGTAGCCGCGTAATAGTTACTACCTGTTGCTGCATGTTATACAGGGTGATTTTAATCACGTGCAAAAAACTTTAGCACGGGTAGCTGAGGTTATTTAACCCCTAAATCACCTAGTTTTTTTTATTCGGAACCGTTACGGATTATTGGGCCTTCACAGTGGTTTTTCCATCAATTCACTGAAATCTAAATAACTTTTGCGTTTGTTGTCCCATTTTGGTCAATTCTGTTGTCAGGAAAAATGTACAATTGACAATGAAAAGGAGAGAAATCTGATCCAGAAGTGATAACTTTTGTTTATAAATTTGGTAAGTAGGTTTATTTCTATAAAGTGTTATTTCTTTTGGAAACTTTCTTAGAAAACTTTTTCACTACTAAATTAAAACAAAATTGTAAAGACCAATTTTTTAGCATCTTAACACTAGTTCAGAAGCTCCAAAAAAAACTTAACAATCTTATTTTCATGATATGCCCTAATTTACACATTTTAAGCCAACTTTTCACTTTTGGTTTCGATTTCATCCACTTTTAAACTCAATTGTGCATATTTTTATCCTGAAAAGTAACTTTGGACTGTTAGCTGTTAAAAACAATTAAGTTTATCATAATCGGACAAGCACTAAAGTTATTTACATTTTAGTTAAGAAATAGAAAAAAGCTTTCTTTCGGGCAGCCTTTTAAGTTTTTACAAAAACAAGGAAAGAAAAAAAATTTTTTGGAACACTCTGTTTTATTGCTTTTCAAAATATTATACCTTTTTTGCATGCGTTCAAACAATTCCCGAAACATGTTTTCCACTCTGAGGTTGGTATCTCAAAAACAGGGTTTTCGAAGGCTTCAGCAGCTTCTTGAGGTGATGAAAATCGCTGTCCATGCATTTTTGTATGACATTCGGGAACACGAAGAAATTGTTAGGCGGTAAATCAGGTGAATACGCGCAATGAGAAATTAATTCGATGTTTTTCTCCTTCAAATAATCAATTGTTTAACTTGCTGTATGACAGCTGGCATTGTCATGAAGAAGAATAATGCGACGTTTTAGGTAGTTTTTTCCGCATTCGTCGATGACTTCTGGCAAATAAATTGTTGTATAGTATTCAGTGTTAACGGTTCTTCGACCTTCTAATTTTTTTTTTGAAGGATTTATTTGCAATCTATCATTGTATACATATGACATTAAGCAAATCAGTTGTATGAACTATTTGGCATGAGAGCAGGTGACCTGTGACACCTACTCCGTAGCTTATTGGAAGGTGGATATGATTAGAGCTATTTTAATTTATTTTAAAAATCTATATTGTAAGTCTAATGGCGTGTTTCTTTTGAGTCTGTACTGGTAATCACTATTGTCTAATAGGTTTATGGCTAACGGGTTGGGATGCACGTCTAATCGTTTCACATATTTGGCACTACACTTCACTAACTCTTCCTTAACTGAGAGTACATTGAGGTCGTCGAGAATATCCTTGTTTGCTATGAAATATGGTGCGTTGACTATGATTCGCAGGGCCTTGGAGTGGAATCTTTCAAGGATTTCTATATTCGATGTGGAGGCGGTTCCCCACAGCTGAATCCCGTAGGTCCAAATCGGTTTTAGGGCCATCTTGTAGGTTAGCAGTTTGTTTTGCAGGGATAACTTTGATTTCCTTCCTATTAACCAATAGTATTCGCGGAGTTTAGCGCCCAGTTGATAGCGCTTTTTTAGGATATGCGTGCGCCATGTGAGGCCTTTATCTAAATGCATACCTAGGTATTTGACATTGTCTTGCTGGGTTAGAGGTTGACCCTTGATGTAGACTTGGGGGGAGTGTCCACGGCATTTTGTAAATGTGATGTGTACTGACTTGCTTTGATTGAGCTTTATTCGCCATTTGTCTGTCCAACACTGTATCTCATCTAAGTGTTCCTGAAGCAGGCGGGCTGCTTCAACTGGATTAGGGTTTTTTGCTGTGATGGCCGTATCGTCGGCAAAGGTAGCCGTGGTTGTGCTGTCACTTGTGGGTAGGTCAGCAGTAAATATTAAATAGAGAACTGGACCCAGGACACTGCCTTGGGGCACTCCTGCTTTGATGGTGTACAAGGAGGTGATCTCCTGGTTAAATTTTGCTTGGAAGAACCTTTCCTCTAGGTATGATTTTAAGATCATATAAAAGGTATGAGGTAGCATTCGTTTTAATTTGTAGAGTAGGCCTTCATGCCAGACCTTATCAAAGGCCTGGCTGACATCAAGGAAGGCGGCTGAACAGTAACTCTTTTCTTCGAACGTGGTGTTTATAACGTCAACTACTCTGTGGATCTGCTCAACCGTAGAGTGTTGTCTTCTGAAGCCAAATTGGAAGCCAGGGTACAGTTCATCTTCACCTTCTAATGAATGGTTGCGACATGTCCAGTCCAACTGAAGAATCAAGCGATCGTTTTCTTGGAAGTGCTTCGTGAACGAACAACTATTGTGGGATTCGGTTCATCTTGGAACATCCAAACAATGGATTGTTGCTTAGTTTCCGGTTTTGAGCATTTCCTTACACCAATTAACACGAGCCTTTTTTCTTCGGTCAAATTATGCGGAATCCATCGGGAACAGATCTTTTTCACAGCTAAATGTTAATGCAAAATCGAATGTACTGCAGTCTTCGTAATGCCTAAGGATGCATCTATCTCAATTTAAGTCAGATGCCGATCTTCTTCAATCATGTTGCGCATAGCATCGATGTTTTTTGGAATATCAACCGATTTTGGCCGACCTTCACGAAATTCATCACCGATGGACGCACGACCGCGAGAAAATTCTGCAAACCAATTGCAAACGGTCTTTTCTGATAGTGTTTCATTACCAAAAGTTGAACGAAGCGATTCTATGCATTGTTGTTAAGTTAGGCTTTTAGTAAAATCATCCAACGAAAACTTTTACGTGAAATTTCCACAATTTTCACAAAATTGCTTTTTTTAAACGCTCACTGTAAACAAAGTACTCCGTAAATTTCTAAGCTGTCACTGTTGTCATAATAACAAATGCCAAATTTTACGAAAATAGTAATGACACATTTCAACAGCGCCACCCAGTGGGCGTTTGTAAACACTGAAAAGGCTGCCCTCGTATACAGTTGCTATACTATGCTAGTACGAATTGGATTTCATAATAGTTGGATGTGATTTTTCTTCCATTCTAAGACACCAAAAAATTTTTTTTGTGATTTTAAAATAATATGTAATAATAAGCCAGTTGCCGTAATTAAAAGATCACTAGCGTGCATGCGTCCCATTTCATCAATTAAACAATGGTCGAGGCAACGCAACATATATGTATCGCAAGTGAGATTATTGAATCATTGTATAGAAATAGATCATAGTTACCTTCTGTCATGTTGAATTCTTAAAAACGACTTTCGGGCTTGAGCAAGCATGTCTGGTGTCATTGTTAAATACACCACAATTATTCTACTTTTGTAATGCTGATTTACTACCTGAAGTCGGTATACTATTTATTTAATTGTACTTCAGCGTTTGTTGCGGTAAATAAATACCTATACATCGTGCGTGTAACAACGGTAACACCAAATAATAATAACGGTATATACATAAGTTGAATTCGAACTAGAATACCATCGACCTCTCTGTAGTAGTACCGGTGGAAGAGGGATGGTCTTGGTATTGTTGGAATGCGTTGCTAAACCCCTCTTGCATTCTCAGCGAACGTGATATCATCTTGGAGAAAGCTGGTTCCATTGTTCGTACCACTGGGAAAATCTGGCACGCATTCCATAGGTCCGAGGAATTTACGGACACGCTGAAATTCGTGGAACCTACAGTACCCCAAAGGAAAATCTGTTAGGGTGAACTCGCAATTTCTTGGTGGCCATGGACGCACAGCTTCTCTTCCATTCAAATTTCTTAAAATACACATTCAAATAATTCCTATCAGTCTAAATGTATTGCCGTATATTGAATTCTATATCTTCTAACATCCCGGGTAAACTGTTTTCTAGGAAATCCAAGTAACGTTGTTCAGTTAGATTTCCATGGAAGAACTGTGGTCCAATAATACTGTTATCTACTATGCAATACAAAATATTTATACTTATCTAGTGCGAATTCAAAATAAATTAATTCTAAACGAAATTACAAAACTGCAATCTTCTCTAAGGCTCATTTTCGTGGAGTTCGTTCACCAAACCTGCGTGATCGGGATGAAATACCTTTGTTTTCAAAACTCTTCTTACTTGAGTTCTACTAATACCCACATTTGTGCGTAGAACGCTTCGACTTACGTGGAGATTTTCTCATTTACTGCCTCTAACACTGCTAGTTCACTTCACAGTAATCGTTCTGGGTCTACATCTCCTGCTATTAACAGTTGCACGGTGGATTTCAAAAAAATCACGTACCCTTTAAAACCAAGTATCTAAGTTTTACCTATTTGTATTATACTTTAACATTATACAGGTTGACTTTCATAATTAAGCAAATATTTTAAATAGTTATTGTTCACATCAAAAGAATACAATATACATAAAATTGCCTTATACGAATGTGTACGGTTACGGAGTTACACCCTTCTAAAGTGAAACTTGTCCAACCACTTTCCTGCATATAATTATGGTAATAGTTACACGAATGCTTTGAAATTTTACATATGTGCGTACGTTACTCACCAAGATTACAGATTAGTGCCTAGTTTCGCTTTAATAAGTGTACCAGAGGCGTCGCAAGTGGGGACTTTTTTAAATTATACGGTTTTTTTAATTTTTGATGAAACGCTTTTATTTGCAATGCAAAAATATTCAAAAAAGTACTCCTATTAGAAGTAGATAAACTCATCGGTTTTCCAGTTAATTCAATTTTTATGCAAAATCGTGTTGCCGTGAAAATTTTGGAAACTTTGTACTATGGGGATCAAATTGGCAGCATAGATTCAGGATAACAAAACCATAAAAAAGTTCATATGAACATTTGTCCGTAAACGCTTAGTTCACAAGGTATCTATGCCTAAACATTTATGGAAAATCGTCTAGATCTATTCTGTGGGGGCACATATATATTTTATTGATTCTTGAATTTGCTGTTCGATGCACACGTACACGACTAGACTTGAAGAGTTTTTCATCAGAAAAGACTACATTATCCCAAAAATTTTGCGGCCGATAAGTATAGTTTAATCAAAACAGAATGCGGGATTGCTTATACGCTTTTGTTAATATTGTTTTCTTAGCACTTGTCGAGTTCTCCCATTCAAAATTTCTAATCTTCCACATGCCGTAGACCACGATGCTGGAAAGTTTGTTGCAAATATGGCATCCCTCGCTGTTTGAAATGGATTTTTCCTTCAATAATTCAAGAGCGTTTCAACTTGACTATTATTCTTAATTTTTGGACGTTCCAACCTTATTTTCTGCTTACGCTCTCTTCTTCCTCCAACCTTTTATTCACCCTCATAACGGCAATTTTATTTCCGCCATAATTATTAGCTACTACTCTTACTGATCATCCTCCTCTAACTTAGAAACGATAAGAATTTCTCGTTTTCTGTCTATCTTGCCATTTTACGTTTTTGACACCGACAACTGAAAAAATCAAGACCGACTTAATACAGCGAAATATAGGTGTACGCAATTTTTTTGCAAGCCAGTGTACCTTTGTTTATTAAATAAGTTCCAAGGCATCTACATATTTTTTCAGACATGGTCTTCTAGTTGGATGGTGCCTGATGTGTGAATTGCGGGTTGCAGTGAAGATACATTTCCCCGATATTTGCCAAAAAATTTTTCGTTATTTGAAAACATCTTGCTTAAAAGTTAAGTAAATTGACAATGGGACTTAGTATGTCAATTGCATTAAATTAAAGAAAAATAAATTATGATTGCCATGCTATATGTCTGTTGGGATGCGTTAACTACTTTTAAGGGGATACATTTGCTAGCTCATCCTGGATAGTGTGCTAACTGCTATTATGCTCCCTAGGGAAAATGCATGCATTTGTGGAATTATTCAATTTCCTGCTCCCAAGTTGAAAAGCGTATTCTAAACAAGGTATACACGGAAGAAGCGTAAATTTTACAATGACTACTTCTACTTTTTACGTTTGTATCAAATTGCGCAATTGTTAAATATCGATTCCGTAAAGCGGATTTCAGGAGTTCGAATCTTCTCTCATGCATTCTTAATTTAGTAAATACAAATTTTATTATACCCAATAAGTGATTTAGGAAATAATTTACGGTGCTCTCTTTTAATATACGACTGAATAAATAGTGCTATTTTTATAGATATGAACCAAACACTTCAAGTTTATTGCCTCTGTGACTTTACTTATTAAACATCTAGAATAATCCGGCCAGGTTTGTCAAGCAATTGAAAGCTCAATTTTTCCTTCCGTGAAATACTTTTATGTTAATACCCCGCTAATTTTAAGTCACACAACGATAATTAAAAAAATTATCGTTCCAAACAACGATGACTACGGAGAACTTTATTTAACCTAATCGGAATATCCATAAATGCCTTAAGGATCACCTATACGTGAGGGGAATCGCCTATTACAATCTATCAAAAAATAATTGTTCTAATATTTCAAATAACCGAAATATCAAACTGATTCGTCTTAGCACACATATCCTGTAAGTAGATGTAAACATTGATAATAAGGATTTAAATGCAAGTATCTCATTTTATACCCACAATTGTGCTATAGTTTTTAAAGAACAAGTACATCAGTACGAACAATTATCCTACATATTATATATACATATATATGTATATATATATATATATATATATATATATATTGTTGTGATACCCTACAACTTTAAACTTTGAGCAACCAAAGAAGGAAATTACTGTGATAATTAAT
>JABXWE010048242.1:0-12015 GCA_014611495.1 Limonius californicus
AATACCCTATACCTATAAGGTATGGGAAAGTAAAAATAGCTTTTCAAATTGGTGACAAACATAACCTTTTCCTGTCAAAAAACTTGTTGGAATTTGAAAACTTGTATAAAATTGTAATAAAATTGCAAAGGATTCAAAAAACAGTTGAACCAATAATTAAATGAACCTAACAGGTAACAAATGAGTTGTTTTAATAGCAAAATAAACAGACTGCGCTTAAGTGGTGTACGCAGAATTTCTCTATCGTGTTTTATAATTGTCAAGATGTTGACCGATGAAGAAAAGTAGGATATGTACGAAGTCTACGTTCACAACAATAGAAATTCTATTTTAGCGTCTGAAAATTATGCAAATTTATATCCAGAGAGACAATTACCCCACCGAAGAATGTTTTCAAGGACTTCAAGAAATTTGGCTGTTTAAGGCAGGTTTAGAAGACCGCGAGGGCAGTATAGAAAAGGAATTATTGCTAATAAAGTGAATATACTGGCTCAATTAGCGATTGTGCCAGAAAACTCCAGCAGAAGGAATTCTCAAGAGTATGGTATTGATGATTCATACGTGCGGAAAATTACCAAAAAACATAAGTACCACGGTTATAAATAAAACACTTGCACAAACGTTGTTATTGGTTTCATGAAACATTACAGCAAGAACTACATTTTCCAAAACAATACCATGTACTGATGAGTCTCTATTTACAAATTCGGAAATGTTTAACAGAAAAATTCTTCATCACTACACATAGAGAATCCCCGTTTAATAAGAGAGACTAGGCAGCAAATTCGGTATTCTTTGAACGTACGGGCTGGCCTTTTAAATAATGCGGTTCTGGGCCCAACTTTTATCGATGCACATTTAGATGGTCCTGGATATTTGCATTTTTTGTAAACACATTTATAAAGATATGCTAGACGAATTGCTATTAGTAACCCTCCAAAAGCATAAGTGGTACCAGCAAGACGGAGCTGGTTCTCACAACGATTATTTACATGCACGTTTTCAAAATTCATGGCTTGATACGTTTGGTCCTGTTTGTTGACCTCCACGATCGCCATGCTTAACGCCTATCGATTACTTTCTGTGGGGCAATGTAAGAGACGCTGTGCATGCATCCCAGGCGGAAAATATCGCACATCTCGACATCAAAATTGAAAATACCTTCTACTTCATTCGGAGGCAAACTATCCAAAAAGCAGTGGACGAAATGTATTTAAGGATTTAACCTCTGCATCATAAATATCGGCGTGCACTTTGAACACTTTAAATAATCATAGTGGTTTTGACTTTGTCATATGTTATCGTTAGACCAATAAGATTTTTTCAGTATTTAAGGAGTTTAAATGACAATTAGCAATACAGTCTGTCACTTTAATTACTGTTTCAATTGTTTTTCAAAGCTTATGCGATTTCATAAATTATTTACACAAATTTCAACACGTTTTTTGGAAGAAATAGGTTACGTTCGTTACCAGTTTGAAAAGCTAATTTCTTTGTCTATATAATGGTGTAAACCCAATATGGCGGCCATAAGATATAAAAAAGTTGACTGCCGTAGCTTGAAATCTGTCAATGTCATTGAACTCACAGTGACCAAAAATATAAAGGTGCCAAGTTTGATTGCAGTAGATCAACGGTAAGGAAGATAATAATTTATTTCTACAATCACAATATTCAGTTTATTCGTGATAAAAAAGGAACGAATCAAAATATCCAAAGTTTCTTTTCAGATTCTCAATCATCATAAAAACGCGCAACTTTTCTCTGGTTTAACCGACCTCGTATCTCTTACCGTTTCCGAATTGCCAATGGTGAGCATCGTAAAATTCACCACCCTGTGTATACGCCCAATGTTCTAATGGAAAAGTATTGTAGAGTTCTACTCTAGTTTATATATCTGTGGTTAATATCACTCAACTTCGAGTTCTTAAAAGACAGATATTTAGTTGTCTATTTATGATATTTGTTTGTTTGTCATATTCTTAGGATTAGTTCGACGAAGTTAGAGAAAACATGCTATGCTTTAGATAATTATTTATCCCAGTTTTAGTTTTAGACTATTAATCTTTATTTACACAGTTAGTGTGGACATTCCGTTGACATGGCGTAAAGCTTTTTCCAATAAATTACGAAACTAAAGTCACAAACACAGCAAATGTCAACGTGAGTAATCATCATAATTAGTAAAAATGTGATTTATGTAATGAATTGTTCAAAAGGTTAATGAAAACATGAAAATCGATGTAGCAAATAATAAATAACACATTTTCGAAATCAATCTGTTGTATTCGTTTTAAAAACCACCAAAACGAAATTCCAGAAATTGATTTCACTAAATGTCGTCATTAATTATATCGATCGTATAACTAAGTAAAAGCCGTAACATTCATTACGATTAATCTCACACTTACAGGCCGGTTAATGTTCAATAATCCAAGTTGGCAATGGTTCAACAACTTTAGAATCTAGAGAGCCAAGTTTCCCATTGTTGAATGTAATAAAAGTTCTCTAAAATTTTTATTTTTTATCTTTGAATTCCCACAGGCTAGGTCATTTTGCACTAACTATACAAAGTTTATAAATTTCCTCGGAGGTTTCCCACTGGCTTACCTCAAAGACAAGGAAATTTGTTTTCAAATTATATCAGAATTTTTTCACTTTGACGACTTAATCAGAAACTTTGTACCTCGGGAATATGGATTATTGCCAGATTGTGTTATCAGTAAAATTGCTTTTTAATCCACTTTAGAAGTTTCTTGCTTTGCGTTAAATTTTAATGATGATTTAAAAACAGGACACAGTTATTGATTAAATACTGGGTGTCCAAAAATTATTCTAAAGACGAACAGAAAATGTTCATCGTATTGGAAACGATGCCGTTAAAATATAAATCTCTTGTCAATTGTCAATTTTAATATCGCCATAGAAAGTTTTACAACATAACTTTAAAAGCGAATGAGAATCATAGTAAGTTCCAGATTGGACGTAGCGCTAAACCGTAATGTACATTAAAAATTGGACACCTGGTATATAATTATCTGACACCAAGATAAAATTTCAATTTTCCTAATTGCTCGTGGTTTCGCTTGTAGTCATTAGATAATTCACCAATCTATTATAAAGTTACGGAGAAATATTAAAGGGAAATATTCAAGTTCTGGCTGAAAACGCACCGCTTACTGTTTTAACCCAAAATCCTTCCCAATTCTGGAAAGCCCCGCCATAGGGAAAGGTGCAGCCGATAGGAAAATCAGTTGACAATACCAGGAATAAAGCGGGGCCTCTATTAACGGCCGTTAAGTTTGACATTCCAAACATCGAATAAACCCCAACAAAGCACCACAACCCTTTTATCCCCCCAAAAGTATCTTGAATCCACTAAGTGTTCACCAAAGGCGACAGTGATAGATCATTATGTTGCATTCGTAGCTACAATGTTGTGTATGCTGGACCTTGTCCAGAGATAACGAGCTGGGTTTGGCACCGCTGCCAACTGATTCTGTTTGGGATGCCGGGAAGAAGAGAAAATGCCCACTGCAGTTGCCCATTCAATTTGCACTGCTAATGAGGGCGTCGGAAACTCGAACTCGAAATGTTAATCTAACGTGGTCGTTATTTCCTTATATTATAACCCGGTTCGTTAATTGGGTTATCTGCAGGTTATGGAAATTACACCTTTTTTTAAACAAGTCGGCTACAATGAGGGAACTCTCCATCAACCTTGTTTGTGCCCTAGCTGTAAATTCGCCCGAAAATAATGAATTCAGCTCGCAAATATACATGTTAAGCCGAAATTGGAATATTTATCATATAAATAGAGCTTATTGAATGAGTGCTAAGGAAATTATGAATCTCAATTCTAAGCAAACATTCTTCTCGTAAAACTGAGTTACAATCAGAACAAATACTAGTTTCCATGTTACTTCATTAATGTATCACAATGCTTACGATTTATTTGTGTATTTGCGCGCGTAAAGTAAACTTACTACATAGAGGATGTTTTGTATACAGTATAACTTATTCTTATGTTAATATAAAATATTAACTTGAATATGTAGAAGCTCGTACATATTTAAACAACTATCAATCTCCCATGTTGCTATATGTAAAATCAACTGCTAGAGGAAGTTGTGATTATGCAACCCAATACACACGAGAGTATATATTTCCCAGTTCTTAAATTTCATCAGTATCGACGCCGCCTCAATTGTTGTCAGGTAAAGCGTAAACTGGTATAAGTTTGAACCAACAGTAAATTAATCTCATGGTGTACATTTACAGAAGTTTTATCGACAGTAGTCAGATGAATTACAAGTATTTCTTCCCATGGCGGTCGTTCATTCTGTATCTTATACACGAAACATAGAGTAAGTCATGTACTAAAATCATAAATTGGTCCTGTGCAAGAAAACAATTCAACTGGCATTTTTTAATTCTCACATAGGATATCTTAATAAAGAAATATTATTTCCAATGCCATTTTCTACAAGATGGTTGAATAGCTATATAAACGTTCGACGTATTCTCTCCCAACAATATTATCAACGTAATTACGATCATGCACCCAAACATACATTATAGTGCTCATTTACAATTTCCAAGTTTCAAAAAACAACAAAATTATATTATTACTTACTTCACAAATGTGAAGTGAGGATTGCCGAACCCCCAAGAATAAAATATACGTCATCTCCCCATATGATGAAACTATAATCTACACAAAACACCCTAAAGCCTAGAAGAAAGACAAAAAGCCTTTGTGCATTGGTAATATGTTCTGAAAGTAAACGTCGACTAATAAGCGAAAGAGTTATCAATAATGTTTCCTAGCATGCTTATCTATGGTGTGCTTTATTTGAGCAGAACATTCCGCAAAAGACAACTTTTAATAAAAAGTTTTACTGCTACTTTTTATTAAAAATATTATCCTGTGTACCTAACGTATTATATATGTAAATACTTTGATGCAACTCTGCATGCACTAATGTACATGTAAGAAGATTTCACTTCTTAGAAGGGAACGTAAGAGTAAGTAGTCTACTAACCTGCTTTAAAAACAGATACTGCAGCCTGGCGCTTACTACATCGCATACTGTTGTATCATTTTTGAATGTTATTATGCAGAATAGTAAAACCAAAGAGCAGTAAATATACTGCTCTTTGGTAAAACAGAGATTATCGTATCCAGTAGCTTAATTATCTTGGAAGGACGCCTGTAACTGTATTCGTCGATCATGCACTTGGTAGCCTATACTCGTAGTAATTTACTCAGTTTCAACAAACAGCAAACTACATCACGTATCCTACACATGCTATTTTTCAGTTCACCAAAGCTTAATGATACGTAAAATTAATTATACAGAGTTTGCTGAAAATATCTAAACAGCTATAAATGTCCTGTTACCAATTCTATCATAGTTGTAATTATGCAACCCAACATACACCCGTGTAAATGTGTAGTGATTTCTTTAGTTTCAGCATAGAGCAATAATATCTTTATTGCTCTATGGTTTCAGCAAGTAGGAAATTATATGATACATCTTATATATCCTATACATAGCGACTCTTAGTGGAAACATTTCCTGGGGGAATGATAGATAATTATTCTCGCGGTGCTGATTTATTATATCCCTTACTTGTGAAAAAATAGTACGTCATGCACTAGAATCGCAATTTCACCCTTAAAACGAAAAGGATGCAGGTGATAATTTTTCAGTTCACAAAACTTACCTCTCAATAAAATATACAATTTGTAACGCCATTTTTTACTAAAATGTATGAACAAGTGAAGGGGTTCGAACAAGAAGGGTATAAGTGCATAATTGGCAATATGACGTAATACAGCTCCAAAATTAATTGCTTTCTGAAAATTCAGTACTGGAACTATCATATTTTATAATTATGTAAGTTGTACAAAAATTACATACTGTTCGCATTATGCAACACAAATTTTAAGCAGCAAGCTAATTTTTTTAATTTGATGTACTTATACCTTTTTTGTAGAAAACATTTATTTTGCTTCAGAATATTAAAAAAAAATCAATATTTTAACGAAACACGTAATTTGCAGTTTACCACCAGAGACCTCGAAAGGAATTTGTAGAAATGGCTGTAACTCCGGAGACACGGTACCTAGCGCTAACTTACCAGTTCTATAACGAAATCTTCTTACGATAATGGGGTCAATTTCAATTTTCATTTTCACAGTGTATTGAAACATAATAAATACAAGTCAACTTATAATTAAGCCTACCTATATAAATACAGTTCAATGGCTGTTTAGGAGTTTCCTCCTCTTCGGCCGCTAATAGGGTCTGAGCTTTTGAATGCAGCTCGCAGACAGCTGGGGGCACCACTTGCTTAGGCACCGAACGAATAGACGCGTCCCTCTTCGTAAAGTCAAAATTTTCGATTGTTCTGTTGTTCAGACTTTCACAACGTGCCAGCGGCCGGCGGCGGCGGGGCGAGCTTTTGCCCGTATTTTCGATACAATTATAAATTTTCTTGGTTTTGTATTTTCGAACGGAGAAGAGAGCTAACGCGATGGGATTTACGCCGTTGGAAAGAGCTTCGTGACTACTATCTGGACTAATAGAACCGATCGAATCGGCTTACGTTAGCTGCCGCAGGGGGGGGGGGCGAATGTAGTTTACTTAGAGCGCCGTAACTCCGTAACCAAACGATGTGTTTGAACGGGGTTTTTGCTGTTGCATGGAGTGTTCCGAGTACTACGGCGCTACGTGTGTGGCAATGCGACCCGAAACCTTTCAGATAGACTTAACCTCAAAAACCAAATGTTTGTGAGTCGCGATCCGTTTCTTTCCGGTTGCTATGGCAATAAGATTGATCCCGTTTTTTAGGTATTTTAGGGATCCATGGAGGTATGAGATATTGTGGAACTGACCCAATACGGCCTGCCGTTTGCGAATGTCACTGTCTTAAACTCGCAATTCAAATTTTGAATGGTTTACAATCACCGACGTTGCGACCGTTGTCGAGTCGGCGCTAAAAACGGCCGGTTAATTTACTTATGAGAAAGATGGCTGGATGTCTTATAATTTGAATGAAAGAAACCCAGCGCCGATATTATAATTAACTGGCCGCTAGTGAATTCCTAAAATCAACAATATTTACATGCACTGTTTTTCGCCGCTTAGCATGATTTGCGCGTTCCCTCGTTCGTATTTCCCTCTTTCCCTTACCAAATCTACCCCAACATACACTAAAAATTTGAACAAATATCTATGATTTAACAAACAGGAAATTGTATCGCGCCCTCTATACATGACAATTTTCATTGTAAATGTTTAGTTTATTATTCTGTTCTACAACATCGTGAGGAGCTCTAGGGCATTATAAATATTTTTTCCATTAAGAGGTTCCTAGTTGCAAAAATAAGACGGTTTTGTGCTAAAGCCTTAATTCGGCCCTGTACAGAAAGAAGACTAGATAGCATTTTCCAATTCACAAAAGCTATCTCTTAATAAAAAGAATAATTTATATTGCCATTTTTCATAGAAAATGGTATTAACAAAATACAAAAAATAAATTTAGCAAAATTTCCCAAGAGCCGGCGTATAATATATTGTGATTTGTGACAGCAAATGCATAAAATCTATTGTATTTTTAACATCAGAAATGGTACATAATTTCACATTTTGTTGTGGATCTGAAAACCGAGTTATCTGAAATTTACAACAAGAGATTTCAGACTTTAGTGCTTTGTTTTCGTCGTTCCAGCGGTTCTGAATGAACCGAGTCGTTCCCTTGTTAACTTTTATTTCAAAATTCTCGCTCTGCTCTCTAATTTAAGTTTGATTTTAGTATTTAACGCACTGAGTATTTTGCGCAGCCTATCTGAAATTTTAGTAGGTAGCTCTACTCCCGCAATTTTGTTAAGTTAGACAGTCTGGATAAGGAAATGCTAGTTTACAGGTATAATTCTCCGAGAACACTCTACTTCAACGTTTAAACGACCTAATGTGCTTTTTACTACCAAATTTATCGTAGGACGTGAAAGATCGCGTAGCAACAGAGGAAAAGCCTAAATTATTTTGGCGACTGTAGCTGGGGGCTTTTATTTAATTTATGTGGCCTGCGTTATGTATATCAAATTTTAAATTTGAATTAATTTTCTCTTTTATGTTGTGTTATATACAAAATTGGGGGAGTACTTCGGGTTGTGTGCGGTGACTTCTGAATGGAGAGCAAGAGGGTCGTTAAAATACCGCATCTGAGGGATTGCCAGCACAAACAAAAGTTTTGGCCTTTAGTATTCATATTCCATTTGTTCAAGTTGAGTGTGCTCAGTCCTCGAAGCCACAATGAACGGCTCCGTAATTACCCGAGCAGCAGAACTGCATTTAGGATGAATGGTCTTCGTAAATTCATTAATTTATAATGAACTTGTCAAAACTAACGCTGTTTGTATTAATCGGGAAACCGTTTAGGATGCGAACTATTGCTAAACGCAAACATTACACCACTTCTCCTGAAGACTTTTCATCCAACCCCTAACTCGTCTAAAATCCAAGTATGCCACGATAAGGACACGTTCATGGGTCATAAAATCTTCCCGGTTAAACGCTGGAAGTGCTTCGGACATTTTGTAGAAACAGGAAAACATGAAACGGGAAACATTAAATTGAAAACGACTCTTTGTTGTACTCAGTCTTTTCAGTTTTTGAGTATGGCTAATTTGAATTTTATAATGGGAGTTTTAGAACCGAATGGCACTCAGAAATAATTTCTCACGTTACGCTTCAAGGAATACCTTTGTGGAGGAAAAAAATTAATCCAATATTTCGCATTTTCAACAATGCCTTCCAATGTTTCAACACCTCGCAATTTGCCTCACTGCTCTTAGGGCGAAATTGCTCGCCAACGTTCTCATTTTTTTCCTTTATTTATATTTGCGCAGATATAGGAGCAGAATTACATTCAATGGAACAAATTGTAAAAATGAGATTCCTTTATTAGCTTTGGGGACACATTACGTAAATATATCCGTAGGGACCTCAAACATTGTTCTAAAGTGTCAGTTTTTTATCTTCATACTACAGTTTCAAGGGCACAGGCAGGTCTGTTCACTATAATAATGGTGTTAGTATTCATTTTGGATTTCCAAAAGATTTCAATTGAAACTCATTGAAGACTATTTAAGAACTTTAGGATTAAATTGGAAAATCTGGGCAACATATCCAAGATTGATGTAAAGCAAAAATTTGTCGAAATAATCGTAAGAGATAATAATAAACGAATTACTAAGAATTCTGTAAAATCATACGTTTACGATATATGTTAACATAATTTAGTAAAATTTTTAACTTATTACAAACTATCATCCTCTCAGAGTAGAATACAGCCCCAATAATGTATCTAATTTTCTGAAAACCAGAACAATTCCAAAACTCTACAACCAATTTATTTTGTCTTATATTCTACCTATTGTCTTTTATACTGGCTGCAGTTTGCTTTCCACCGTTCAGGCCCTAAATCCTGGGAAAGAGAGGGGAAAAAGATTACATTTGCTTTTGAAGCTACATTATTTCTGTTTTTCTAAATAGGCGTCGAAGAGCCGTTTTCTAATGTAAGGTTTGAGAGACTTATTTATGCAAAGAAAAGAGTTATATATAACAATTAGTTTTATATAGGCACCAGACCGCGAAAAACTAATTTCTTTGTATAGATATATCTGTGAATCAACAAAGGAAGCAAACAAAAAAGCTGATTACATTTTTTCCAGTTTAGGTTGAATCACTACAAGTCCGTAAATAACAAAGTTATAGGGGAAATGCCATTTACTAATAATAGTTTGCGTAAAAGCAAAAGAAAAACCAATGATTATTGCAGGATATAAAAATATTAAAAGCTATAACCTTATAGATGCAATAGCCGAAAATCAATACCATTTAATATGTACTGACGGCAACTGTCTTATGATTGCATCTTTCCATATTTTATTACACGAAGTAGAATTTTTATGATGAATGACAGCTAGACAGATGGGGCTAAAAATTTTAAATATCTAGGTACAATAATCAATGAAACAAATAACATAACCGAAAAAGAAAGTCAGAACATTCACAGCTAACACGACCTATTTTGCCATGAAAGATATTTTCCAGTCAATGCTAATATCAACATAAACAAAAATTAGATTATACAAGACAGTAATAAAACCCATATTAACATACGGTTGTGAATCATGTAAATTAGTAAAAAAGCAGGAACGGCGACTAAGAGTATTTGAAAGGAAAATTCTACGAATGATTTTTGGACCAGTTAAAGACGGAGGAGAGTGATGAAGGAGATACGACAAAGTAATAAGAAGACTCTACAGTGAGCCAGACGCAGTCAACGATATCTAATAAAATGACACCCAACAACACAATCCAGGGAGTATTTAACAGTGTACCAACAATAACTCGACCAAAAGGGAGACCACGCACAAGATGGGCAGACAGTGTCCATATGTCTAAAAATTAAACGTACAAAATTGGAGAAGAATTGCCAGAAATAGAACAGAATGGAGGAAGACTGTTGAGTCGGTGAATACCCTTGATGGATGGTAACAACCGAGAGAGAAAGAGAGAGAATAACAGCTTCACGAAAGCCTTTTTCAACGATTAAAACACTGCAAGAGATGAAGAATAAAGAAATTACAAGTATAAATCAAGATGCGATACGACTTACTTGGATATTAATCAAATTAACGTAAAAAACATTTGTATCTGTCATTTATAAAAGAAATAAATAGCACTGAAACAAACTCCCTTTATTTTTGAAAACTCAAACAGCTCTACTGCTGCTTCAAACAGCAGAATGGTTTCACGAACACGAGCATCGTGCACGTTATTAAATATTCATTAGAACAAGTCATTTGAGATGTAGTCTTAAAGAGAATAGATCATTGCGTTTAAGTCTGGAGATCTGGCCTGTCAATTTCCAGTCTACTATAAAAAACTGTTTTTTTTATATGTAATTTCTAGAGATAAACCTATCAGAACTTAATTGGAACAAATGTACTGGTTTTGTTTTCCCGTTTGGGCCCTTTTTTAATTCAGACTCTGCTAAAAAATAATATTTGACGACTTACTATGAGGAAACAGTTTTTCGCCGGTAACTCTATTATTTGTAAAATTAATCTATTAAACATTATAGCAGCGGAAAGTGGAAAGGAATTAATCTAAATAAAGACTAACAGTTAATATTTTGTTGTTTCTCTTTCTAAAATGTGAATCTTGGTTGTGATAGCCCTGAAAATGCTGCACAATTCGTTCCAGTTAACCGAATCTCTATCTCTTACCGTTTACAAGATCCTCATTCATGTCTTGTTTATCTACATCACGCTGTACACAGATCAAGAAACTAATTTGTTTAATTTCTTATGTTACCATAAGCTATCTCTGATTTACAACACCTTAAAATTAAATTTGTAATTAAAATGACCTGTATATAATGGGTTGCATTACGAATACGAATACCCCTGTATAATAAATCACGCACAATTAACACAATGTTTCATAGAAACTACCAATATTACTTCAAAACCAGAAGCGACATTAAAGGGACGTTAGCATAGCATTTAGAACTATTTAAGAGATCAATCTTACAACGTATAAGCCTCTAGCAATTACAAACTTAATTTTTTCACATGTCATACGAATGCTCAACTTATTTGGCGGGGACGGTCAATTAGGCGACGGGGAATGGGCGATGGTCTTCTGGCTGACGGACAACTGGGCAATGGTCAACAAGGCGAAGGACATCTGGGTGCGAAAATAATAGATCAAATATGCACTTCAAATAAAAAATATACTCAGTTTCATATGAAATGCAAAACCCATTAAAAATAAAGCTACGTGTTTGAAAATTTGCTAAAATAATGTTTTATTATTGCGTAGGAAATGATCACTATTTCCATTAAAAAAATCAAGTGGTTGTGGTGTTCGTCTACTGTCTCTCATCAACTTGTTGCTTAGAAACAAAACAATATCTAGTAAACATTAATTA
>JABXWE010048243.1:0-10811 GCA_014611495.1 Limonius californicus
AATCTATGGTATAGGTCATTAAAAAATTCATACCTAGAACAAGCCTAGTGAAATATCATGGAAAGTTAATTTTCGGAACACTTACGATCTACGAATGGGCGAATTATCATTATCGTCCATTTCCAAGAGCAGTCTTAAATAATAGTCCCCTATTTTCACCTCATCCGCTAAACACTGATAGTGAAGCTCGAATTCTTGATGATTCCAAGCTACTAGAGCTGACCCTGATAGCTCTCTATCTGACTGGAATGCTCTCACTTCGTTTTCTAAGGCACTGCGTAACTCTTCTCTTGTCTGTAGAATAAAATTGTAATGTCTACCCTGACACTTGAGTTCGTTTTAGAGATGCAAATGACTTTAAAATTGTCATTTGAATATGTGCATTTTGCCAATTAGACAACTGTCATTCAAAAGTAACCTCAAAAATAAATGACAGTTGCTAATTTGACGTCCGTCAACTTGACAATTATCATTCAAAGATAACCTCAAAAAGTGTGAAAAGAGAGTATGGTGTGCTACCGACGCGACTAGATTTTGTCCGGTCTATTCAGTAACGTCACGTTAGGAGTGGGAGCATCAGGTATGGCAAACATAAATCTCTGATACCTTTTCAAAAGGGTATCATATTAAGTAATAATTCTCTGTTAGGTTTATATGAGTATTTGCGCATATCGCCCAAACCAGGACATTCTGGAAACTTTTTTCTTATTTATGCGTGCTGCGGTTTCTACCAACTGCCACCCAGCATCTATTGGCCTCAAATATGGATTGCGGTGGTATATTTTGGGTAAATACTCAAAGGCAGTGTTTTCCATGAACAAAAACATCGAGAAAAGTGAAGAATTGTGTTTGGTTCAACCTTTAGAAGCAATAATGTGTAGAAAATCACCTGAAGAAATATGCTTAACGGAAAATGTGGTTTACAATGTGTTAACTGCTGTTGATTGTGCGCCAATTCAAAGCGAAAAAGATGAAGAAATTTCATTCTTTGACAATCATACATTTATTGTACCTGAATATATTGATGAAAATGACTTGTCACGCCTTTAATTTTTACTATTTACAAAAATTTGTTGAATTACAAAAACAACCTCATCACTCCGCCACTGTTTAGGTAGCCAAATTACACATTGACAGATGCCAGATTCCCGGAAACCCAATCGAAGAAGGAGTAGGTTCAAAACAATTAATTAATTAATAGGCACCACCGACTTATAATTTTCTAGCATCGTCCGAGGTGGTAAATGAGAAGTCGGACCCCAAGAAAAGTAATCACCTACCTTTATTTTAGTTGTATCTATCCTTTACGTAGACTTAAGTCCAATTAATTCGTAGTAAAATAAAACACAAGTTGCAACCAAATCTCCGTTTACTTAATAAACCAACAAAACCCATTCACAGTTCTAAATTTCTGTGCAGAATAATGATTTAAACTAAAATACTGAAGTCCCAATTTTATGTTACTCTCCCGGGTTATAACGAAAATTAACTTGGTAAACTCAAACTATTTTTAGGACCGGTATTGCGCTATACAACAATATGTTAGCAAATTTTTAGCGCATCCCGTAACTCCGAAGGCCTTCGCGTCACGAAGACATGCGTAAGCAACGATCTACAACTATCGTTAAAGCGTGAATTCTTACAACACAATATCAAACGTCTATTGGAGTACCCTGTATATCTGCTGTACGTAAAATTGGAATATTACAATCGTATTTCATATGTACACCTAACCCCAATTAAATCCCAATGACACAATTGTTGACCCTAATCAATTAATAAAATTAATTCCTAAATAAATACCACGAAATCGTGAACAATAAGACAAGGTTATACAGTTTTTGAAAATTGCACTTCCCTTGATCAGCTGCAATTAGCTCGTCCATACACCAGTGATAGACCCTGGAGATTACGATAAGACAATAATTTTTGGTTAAAAACCAACTCACCAGTTGATGGACTCTGGCATATCCCGAAACAAATCTTCTTTACCGTAGTAAATTCTATATTGGAAAATAATATCCTGGAGAATTGTTACCCTACAACTATGGGAAAAGCTCCTTTGTGAAGTGACTCTCAAAGCGGAAAACTAATTCCCAATCGACAAACGATTTCAATAAAAATTCACTATTCACAATAAACGTCCAGCAAGGTTGACAATGTTTAACCCACTGACTTAATTACGGGAAACTGCCTTTTAGAATCTCCCATCCCCCCAAAATTTTAAACTTAAAACCGCGCAGTATCGGCTTGCCTGAACGAACTTCGAAATATTATATATGTACAACGGGTTGCCTACTGTTAGGCGCGGAGAACATTACAGACTGTTTGAGACTATTGACACATCTGATTTTGAGCCGTCTTCAGAACATTTAGAATACAGGATGATCCTAAACACGTGCGAGAAACTTTAACCACGTATAGCTGGGGGTTCTTAATCCCTAAATCACTTATTAATTTTGGGATATGGCGCTTCAAAGTTCATTTACATAAATTCACTAAACTGTAAATATCGTTTTGCGTCTTTTCCGATTTTGATAACTCCGTTTTTTTGGAAAATTAGTATTCCAAGCTTACGTTCATTTTCCTAAAAATGTAGCTGTGTGTAAAAAGTGGATGAAATTTAAATTGCCATTTCTACTTGAAACTCTGTTAAATAACTTTTTAAACAATACATTTTCAAAAAAAATTGTAGTCCTTTTTTTGGAAAACAGAACACCAGCCCAGAAGCTGTAGAAAAACTCAGGTTAGCGATCTTGTTTTCAAGATAAATTCTAGTTTATAAATATTTCAATTCTGAATCAGATTTCATTCACTTGTCAGTCAGTTATATATTTTTCTTGACTCGAAATGAAGCTTGGGCTGTTACCCTTCCAAAACGACACAGTTTACCAAAATCGGACAAGAAACAAAAAAGTTATTTACATTTTAAGGAGTTAATGTAGAAAAATTTTGAAGCGCCACATCTCCTGGGGGTTTGAGTTACCCATCAGCCGCATCCCCCGGGTGCCACTAGTATCGTATTTTAGTCATGTTACCCCACCAACTGGCTCCGAACATTTATTTCCTGACCACTCGTGGGAACAAAATTATCATGATTGATGAAAACACCAAAAACCAACCAAAACCCAAAGGGCAACTGGTGGGGCAGTCAGGAGTGTCTGAAAAGACAGATCCAGACGTAAAAACAAAACGGCTGGTTGGAGCGACAGCAGGTAAAAGAGGCTCAAGTAGCGGAAGCTGGAGTAACACGTATCAGCACCACTCCGAGCCAACCACCAACTTCAGGGACAGCAACCGGGAGAGGGTCCAAAAGGAACCACTCCAATGGAAGCACATCCAAAACAGTTATAAAACCAAAGGTCCTGGGCCCACAGCTTCATACAAAAAAGCTTTCACCGGAACCAGGATGGCCATAATAACTGAAGGATATCCCTTTATAAAGATTTACGGAGAAAAGGGGGCCGTACCTCGTGCAAGATTCGACGAAGTAAAACACAGGGGAGGCATTATGTTTATAACCTGCGTGGTCCCAAAGATCAAAGAATGGCTGGAGGCGGTAGCGATGTTCCCAAACCATGATATGGATCGTGGGACTCCCAGCGAAACCAAAGTCAATTCTACACCGACTCAAGGTGGACACCAGGAAAGTGGTAGATAACAAGCCGGATCCCAAGGAACAGCAGCTAGTTATCATAACGGACGAGAGTTCCTGGAAAATAATCCACGAGCTACAGAGCCGCGCCTACTTATACTTCTCTCCAGGGTCAATTTTAAAGAAATGCGTAGGAAGAAGTAAAAGGAGGAAGAAGGAAGAGGATGAAGAAGGAAGAGGAGGAAAAAGGATTAGGAGGAAAAAGGATTAGGAGGAAGAAGGGAGAGGAGGAAGAACAGAAAAAGGAGGATGAAAATACTCCACAAGCCATGGAAATGGAGGGGCCCTACGAACCTTCACCACAAGGCTGCTTCAGATAAATTTACACCACTGCAAGGCAGCCCCGGCTGTCCTGCAGGCTTACACAACACAAAACAATATTGATATTGTCTTAATTCATATTTCATTTATAATAAAGGGACTCGGGTCAGCGCGAGTATAGATTATTTACAGCGCGTCCAAAGCCAACCCCAGAACCTGCTTATTATCCAAGTCTGACATAAATATATTACTACTAAGAGACTTTTCTTCTAGGCATCTAGCAGCAGCCAAAATTACACTGACAAAGGAACGGAGCCTGAGGGAATTTATTGTCGGCTCAGCATACCTCTCTTATGACCAACCTGGGGAACCACCTACTCCAGAAGTCAAAAAGATCAATAAACACTGCAGAGGAAGGAATCTACATACAGGTACTGCTGGGATGTAATGCCAATGCTCACCATCCAATGTGGGACAGCAGGGACAACAACCGCAAAGGTGAGTTACTAACTCTTTTTAGAATATAAATTAGTGACAATGAATCGCGTGCGCGAACCTACCGTCACCACTACAGCGTGAAGAAAGGTCATTGACATAACGGTCGCGTCGGATTGAATTAAGTCCGCAATTACAAATTGGCAAGTGTCTGATGAGACAACCCACTCAGATCACAGGTATATAAGGTTTTATATTAAAACGTCGGCAGTAGTTACTGTTGCAAACAGGAACCCAAGGTACTGCGATTGGGGCTCATATTGAGAGAAACTATCACAGGGCCTGGAGGAATGTCCGTCTAGGGCAAGAACCATCGTTGAATTAGAACAGGGGCAGAAACCATTGGCTTAACTACTATAATTGCTGTCTATGAGTCTAATTGTACCGCCGTAGAGATAAGAATCTCCAGAAATGTTGAATGGAGAAAGGTCAAAAGATCCTCACGAAGGAAGTACTGCAGGGGAGTTGAAGAAACACCCTAATGTGCCAAAGTCAAGAGGGCTCTAGCTAAAGACACAACTACTGTGGTAGGAACACTATAAAAGCCTCTAGGAGGATATATGCAGACAGTGAAGGAAACTCTGGAGCCTTTGCTACGAAGTCACTTTGCGGGATGTGCTATCATTCAAGAGACTGATAATGCTAACAGTTTAAATCTGGAAATACGTTTGAATAGGGCTTCCAGAAAAAACTGGAAGCTGGCAGAAGACATAATCAACCTAGCCAAGCTAAAATGAGCGAGTTATTCATTCAAACCATTTAAGGCTCCAGGAGGAGACGGAATCCTACCAGCATTACTTACGTACTTACACTCAAGGCTGGGAGGACCTTGCCACAAACATATGTACGATGTTAAGGGCCAACTTGGCCAACCAGTCCGCTGTTAGATTGGAAAGATTTTCCTTCCATCAATACCAGTGCGTTTATCAAACAGTAAAATCCTGCAAACTCGCCAGCAGAGCACAAAACACCCTACAAGCCAAAAACTTTGGCTTAGGAGCATCCTCAGATATTGAGGGAGCTTCTGATAACACCTCATTCGAATCAATCCAAAGTGCAGCAGAGCACAACGGTATCCACCCTGTGTGTCTATGGATAGCAATCATGCTCAACAGCAGACATATCAGTACCTCTCTCAATGATACAACCGTCAGAGTGACCGTCACCAGAGGCTGTCCGCAGGGAGGCGTGTTATCGCTTCTGATGTGGCGCCTCGTGAACGATGGGCTTCTGCGGGTGCTAAAGGAGAAGGGGATATACGCACAAGGATACGCGTACGACATAGCCATCTTTATCCAGGGGAAGTTCAAGGACACCATATTCGACAGAATGCAATGCAGTGGAAAGATGGTGTGAAGAAAAGAGGTTCACGGTAAACCCGAGTAAAACGTCTCTTCTAACAATACCGCGAAGAGAAAGGCTCGACCTAAAAGAGCTTACTTTATTCGGCGGAAAACTAATGATGATCGGGGAGGTTAAGTACTTGAGAGTCACTATAGATACCAAACTTACCTTCAAACATTATTTGGAATACGTAACAAATAACCCCACCAGGGCCTTTTGGACTTGTAGGTGGATGTTTGGCACGGTAGCCAAAACCCAGCAGGGTACATTGGCTGTACATGGCAGTGATTGTACCCGCTATCACTTATGCATCCCTTCTGTGGTGGCATAAGGCGAAAATCGTTGAGAAGCGAAATAATCTAAGCAAGACACAAAGCCTGGCCTGTGTGGGCATAACTGGGGCTATGTCTACAACACGGACAGCCACATTTGAAGCACTTCTCGATGTCCCTCCCCTACACCTACGAGTGGAGGCGGAGGCCAGGATGGGGGCATACTGACTGAAAACGAATGGATACGGAGACATACTTAGGTCATGCTGAGAACCATACCGAAATCTTCAGGCGTATAGAAAAGAACTGGAACTGGACCGGGCAATGCAATCAGCATAAATCTGAGACGCTTTGCCAGTGTTCCAAGCAGAAATTACAGCAATTCTTATCTGTACCCAAATCAATGCTGCAGAGATCCTACAGGAACAGCAGAGTTTGCATATAGACTCAGACAGCTCTAAAAGCGCTACTATCATACGAATTCAATTTTGGAATTGAATTCGTAGAGTAAACCCAAATAAAGAAATACATGTACGTCATCAAAACCTGCGCGCCACAAGGTTCACCAGTGGCGTAACATAGTGATGTATAACAGGGATCAAAACATTTTTTTTTCGAAAACTTATATTAAATTGATTTATACATGGTCAAAGGAAAGGCCTTCCCGCTAACTCCTAACTTCTTGTTTGGAGTTTCCATATTTGAGGTTAGGTTTTTAACGGACGCCTATGCGCGAAGATTCACCCGAAACAGTAAGATGGACTCGTCCAGATTTGGTTAACGGCGCACGATGACGTATATGTATTTCTCTATTTGGGTTTATTCTACTCCAAACTGCTCTTGGATTACCACAGACAACTGGTGGAAGTGGGGGAATACAACAGAGTTTGTCTGATGTGGGTACCAGGACATCAGGGTGTACAATGCAATGAAAAGCGGACGAGCTGGCCAGAGCTGGCGACGCAGGACAGCTGATAGGCCCATAGCGAACCTGCAGGATTGCTTACTTCACTGCCAGGGAGCAAACTAGAAGGTGGTTAAAAGAGGTACCGAAAGTACTGGAATGAGCACCCGGGCATGAGACATTCGAAATCTCTTCTCAGGGACCATCCAAGAAAACGGCATAGAAATTTCTTTCGCTTGGAAGGGAGGAGACCATGCACACAACAAGGATCCTCACAGAGCATTGTTGTATGAATAAACATCTACATAACATAGGGCTTGCAGGAAACCCGTTGCGTAGATTCTGTGAAGAGGAAGATAAGACTCCTGTTCACTACCTTTGTTATTGCGAGGGAGTACAGGATCGCAGACAAATACATTTTGGGGAAGTAGACTTCGACTGGCAAATACGTTTAAATTTTGATCCTCACCTAGGTACAGCTTGCCGGATTTAATCTTGCTGGTGGGAGCTGCGCGGCGCGAGAAAGAGTAGGCACTAGGAGGAACAGCGACGAATACAATGTATATGGACAGTTAGCATTCGATACACTCAGTAAGAAAAACGCGCGCAAGCTTCTCTGCTTTAATTTTAGATTGAAACTCCATTGCACGCACATTTTACTGGAGTGTACAGCGATGTTGACTGCTACAAACACACGATGCAAATGATCTCCAGGCCTCCCCCACCAATTTCGTGGTAGTGACCAATGTTCACTCACAAGCAAGGTTAAATTCGGCAAGCTCTTGTTTCATTTTTGTATTTAATCGATTTAAAAAAACATCAATTATTGTTGATATTTTTCCCTATTATTTTTAATTATTATATCAGAATTAGCAAATTTCGTCCATTAAACAAATGATTAGAAATTGAAATATGCCATGCTACGATTATCATTTGAATTCTAAAGCGTGCTTCCAACGTGATGTCAACAGTGGAAGCGAGACAATATGATCTAACTCGCTGCGTGCTGACACAACATACTCTCTTTTCACCATGAGTAATAATAAGTTCCAGGATATCAGAAGTGGCAAAATGATGGTAATATGATAAATGGTGGTATTTCTTTCCAACAGTGTGAAACTTAGGCGCAGATATTGATCACATGAGGTGTATCAGATTTGTTAATTCGTATCTCGAATAAACAAACAGCTACAATTGCAAGTGTGTCCATATGTTCAATAAATTGTGCACTAGCTACATTTTCGGAAAGAAAATCTCTTACAATATTCTTTACCAGTTATTTTACTATTGACATAAATAAGACAATCTTTAACATAATCTCCAATTTAAATAAGATGAAGCTACTCAAGAGAGATTAGGTGATCATTTATCTTCTCAAATTTTTCTACAAACAAATAATTACTACCAAAATAGCCATGAAAAGCATGTATGTAATTTAAATATTGAAGGTGTATAACATAACCTAAAACTTGAAAATCAATTATAACATTTCTGGGGTAAAACATTTACAGCACTTCTGCCAGTAAATAAATTACACAATTTTACCTTATGGTTCCAGATTAAATTCGGCAAAGAATGATCCTGATTGAACTTCCAATAAAAATAAATCCAGTTAGCTTCGGCTTTAATTCTTTCACGTCTGC
Source organism: Limonius californicus (assembly GCA_014611495.1). NCBI lineage: Eukaryota > Metazoa > Arthropoda > Insecta > Coleoptera > Elateridae > Limonius > Limonius californicus. Next base: position 8,575 of record JABXWE010048243.1, read on the forward strand.
GCCGCAGCACAATCGGTCTCTCCTTGATTTTCTCCTTTCGTTCAAGGGTGATCCCCATACGGGCACCCCAGTGCTGCATTGCAAGTGCAGTGTAGTGCTCAACATGTTTCTCAACTACCCGGAACTGTTTCTCAATAGCTGCCCAGTTTGGTCCCCGTTTATTCTTGTTTGCATGGTCGACTGCCATCTTTAAGTTATCTCTGTTGTTCAACATTTCTTGTTCGATTGCGGATTCCGGAATTTTGTCTTGGGAGTCCAAGTAGGTTATTAAACCTGTTGGCTAGATCAGTACAATGTTAAGAGCTTGTTTTATTAGCTGTCAATTATTTACCATTATGCGTTTCAGAAGGCCCATGGCCGTGGGGTTGCCAGTAACCCACAGACCAACCAGATGTCTGGAAAGTTGGCGGTGTGTGAGAAGGCGTCCGTCAGAGCCTTGGGTGTAAAGAGCTGCTAGTAAATGGCGTGGTAGGGCACCTTCACCAAGTGCAAGGCTTTGCATACGGGCGGCAACTTCAGCATCACCTTCTTCAATTAATGCACGCATTACTAAGCCTGCTCCTTTTACTACAGCCAATGAGGGATGCTATATCGAAAAACATATTATAATTTAAATAAATACATGTAACTGCTAACAAAGTTAACAATATAAAAAGTGAAAGGATGGTGGTGAAAGTTATTGGAAAGCATGAAAAATTTACGAAGAAGCCTGAAAAGAGATAATAATCTTGAAAACGAGTAAACTGGCGGTGAATTATAGGACAGTCTTAAGTTTTGAGAATGAATCAATAAAGACAATTGGTACATGACCCTGCACACTGTATAGGTAGAATTGTGTTAAGCCAAACAGACAGAAAAATCTACAACAATTAGTTAATTAATTCTAAATAATGGCTGGTATGATGTTTTAATTATTTTTTGCTTAACCTTGGCAAATTGTTGCAAAGTTATACTTTTCATTGCAACTCTTGGCTCTATTTTGCAAATTTTCCAGGGCCATTGCAGGCCTTGACTAAAAAATATTCCTCAAAAATTAAGAAGTCTAATTTGTGTGTTAGTTCCTAGCCAATGATCAACAAATCAGTTATTTATGTAGGTAAGGGCAATCAATTTCTGTAGGATGATTGAAAATGCATTTCGGTTTAGAATTCTCAACACGAATGCATCTAAATCCTTGTCTATTTGATTTTGATGGAATTCAAGGCACCTCCGGATTTTAATCATTAAAAATGTGCGATTTATTTGACAAAATATAATTGTTACGTTTTAATAGTAACAATTTTAACAGGATTTATTTACTGTTTGTGCTTTAACAAACACACCTTTAATGAATGAGCAAATTGAGCTCATAAATTCCCCGCTGTTGGAAGTTTTGGAATAGAAGACCAGAGTCCGGCCAAATCCGAAATCAACATCCAGTGTGCTGTTGCCCTAGCTACAAATGTTTACAATATTAAATACTTTTAAAAATGACATGTAAAATGTCGAAATACGTATAAAGCACAAAAAGTAAGTAAATCCTGTTGAAATTGTGTCAATTATTATTATTAAAATATAAATATGAATTTCAATGAAGTAAGGCAAGAAACAATCAACATAATTGTTATAACCAAGGCTCGGATTTTATGCAAAATGCATATTCTAAAGTATCGATATGCCAACTAAATGCTTTTGTATCTATCTGTGTCTAGTCAAATGCAATTAAATGACACCATTTTAATTTTGCATATTTTGCATATTTTAGTGTTTTGCTCCATACATTTGCATTAAATGCATATTGAAGCATTTTTCTTCACTAAATTCTAAAAATTTAAAATTTTTGGGTTGCTTAGACTAAACCGCTGCTGGATTTTAGGAATTTCCAAGAATTAGTGTTTACCTGTTTATGAAAATTTAACCAGGAAAACCTAGCTAATTAGACCCAGCTCAGTGACCAGCTGACCAGTTAAAAGGTTCTAAGAAATACCTAGGTAAACAAAGCGGATGTTGTCAGGGGGAATCGGTCGATTTACCACATATTTAATGGGTGGTGCATTTCATATGAAACGAAATGTATATTATCTGACAAAAGGCAGTCGTTTCTTTTGGGTTCTTTTGGGAAACATATTATAATTAATAGTTAGAATTGTATCAAACATAAAGAATAAATACCTACGTCTATAGCAATAATTCTATAATTATTATTTTATCTAATATTATTTTTAATTTTACGTAATTTTAAGTATTTGTTTAATATT
>JABXWE010048244.1:0-12534 GCA_014611495.1 Limonius californicus
TGTTTATCATCAAGGGTCATTAAATAACTTACAGTTTGTATAGCTGTAATATCCGTTTTTCAATAAACAAAGCAGTAGCAAAAATTACTAAATTTGTATTTTAACTTCCTGTTTTTTTTTTCTCATTCATTCATACTACCGCCCCCCCCCCGGAACCGCTTTCGCATTACTTCAGGAGGGTGCGGGCATCCCTTACACACTAAACATTGATGCAACATGCACCCTAAACTTAACTAAACAAATGCGGTCGCCTCAGCTGAGATTTGAAACTCCAGCGGAACGACTACAATTCGCTGTGGCCTCGAGTGGCAACGCGTTGCCGCGCTAGACCACCGAGGCCCCTTATATAACCCCAAGTTTAGAATTTCAAATTAACATTTGCGCAAAATGTTACATAGAAACCTGGCTAACTCACGCTTTCAGTTCTCCATCTTTTCTAAAAAATTTAGTCGAATAATTTTTGATATACTAGATTCCAAACGTTTTCAAAATCGGAGCAGCCGTTTAAGGCATGTAAGAAAACACACACAGAGAAGAGGAAGGCAGAAAAAAAGAGAGAGAGCACAAGAAAAGAGAAGAAAGAGATAGAGAGACACAACCACATTAAGGCAAGGAGACACTTTCTGTATTTGTAGACGTCCAAAACAGACATAAATATATTATATAACAATAGTGAGGCTCTACATCCATGAATGGGGTTGGGCTGAAAGGTAAGAGCTCCAGGATTCTTGGTCTCACACCCAGTTGTTGGGTGCCAAATTCATAACACGTGGTGATGTGGTGGGCATCACGCAGTGCACAACCGCATTCAGTTATATTGTTAAAATTGCATTTTTTCAACAGCTCTACGTTGCTTATATATATGAGAAAATAAAAACCATCATAATGGAAAAACCTTCTTAAATTTGAAAGTGGATGTTAAAAAGTCATTAGTAAATTAGATACAGATTTTGATGTTCCTATAGCATGTCAGTGTCGTGGCATGTTAATATGTTAGAAATACTAATACAAATACAAATATTCAGATACTATTATAAAGAATGGAAAACGCCACGCGAAGTGTCTTGATTTTCTTCGCCACAAAACGTATATTAATCATCAAAATTAACAGGTAAACTTTCTCAAAGTTAACTCAAATCTCAATAACTTAAAACGCGACAAATTGGGGGCACGTAACTTTACTGTAAATTTTATAGCAAATATTCTTCAAACTGGTCGCGTTGCACTTCTGCTAATTAAGGAAGCCCTCTTTCTCCGCTAAATATATGCTCAAGAATCCAGCGAGACAGATGCTTCAAATGTGTCAACGACGATTTACAACAGCGGCGTTGGGCAAACGCGAGAACTGAGAATCTCAGTCTCGTCAAAAAACGACATTCCTGCAGCTTCTAACAAGATGTACGACGTCCGCGCTCACAACAGGTGCAATTAACACAGTTTCAATTTCGCCATTTCTTGAGAGAAAGATGCCCCACTCAGCGTCTTTCGAACCGCCCCCGGCCAGAGTTGCTACATAAACGCGCTCGAATCTCGCGTATTCCTTAACAAAACATCTATTGCCGGCCCCGGAATGCGGACAGTAGAAACTTGAAATAGCCCAATTTGAATGCGAGTAAAATGTTATTAAGTAATGGTTGAGCAGAGCGTATAGGAACTATTTTTAGGAGCGTCCCCGATTTCTGATCAGGTAAATGTGTGAAATGTGTCCGAGTTAATTATGAGCCGCGATCCGTTTGACGTGATGATGATGATGGTGATGGTTACTAGTAAAAGTAGTAGTAAAAGGAGACCGGTGAAGCGTGATTCAGTTTCCAATTATTTTGGGTAAACTTACTTTCTTGTGCGTGATACATAAATAATGGAAGAAATCGGTTTTTTAGGTGGAATAAAGGAAAAACCAGGGCAGAACAATTTTTTAGGAAGTAGAATTAAGGTAGATTTTATTTCACAGTCCCTGAAATTTGTGAAGTCATTTTGAAGTATTTTTCATAGCATTTATGTGTGAGGTGTAAAGAACCATTAGAGATAATGATATAAACAAACTACTATACAGCAGTTCTCTGCCAACTATGAACTTCAAAAAATACCAAATGAAATTGTTTCTGATTTAACTGGTACTGGTCTAAAATAAAACACTGATGATTTCTAAATTACAAATTGAAAGTTTCATGTAAAAAAATGCCCTTGAGACTTTTTTCTGCGGGCCACATAAATAGTAAAATTACTGTACTACTGTATGGATGCTCGAGGTCAACATTTCGAACATTTAATAAAGTTGTGGTCTATTTAAGACCCATGAGAATTGAAAATAATAGATGGGAGAGGAACGACAAATAAAAAGCTGAGGGTTTTGTAAATTACTTGAAGAAAGTACTCCAACTCTTCCTCCGATCATCCTTCACTTCAGAAGAAGATGCAGAAATCCACAACTATCTTGATGCACCCTTCCAACTTTCACTTCCTATCAAAAAATTCAAAAAAAGTGAGGCAAGATTAGTTATCAATAAAGAGATCAACAACAGAAAAGCCCCTGGTTTTGATTTAGTAACTGGGAAAGTATTACAAGAAACCTCCAAAAAATGCCTAGAAACCATTACACAGATTTTTAATCTTCACACCTGAATGTTTCCCAAACCAATGGAAAGTAGCCCAGATCAAAAGGGTCCCAAAGACCCATGCATGCCATCATCATATAAGCCCATTAGCCTGCTGACAGCTTTATCGAAGGTATTCGAAAAATTTTTCCTAAAGCGTCTGAAGGCAATATTGGAAAGAGAAAATTTATTCCCCAACCACCAGTTCGGATTCAGAAACCAACACACCACAATCGAACAGGTCCACAGAATTGTAAAAAAATTAACAATGACGTGGAAGGAAAGAGATATTGCTCGGCCGTCTTCTTAGATGTGAGCCAAGCGTTCGACAAGGTCTGGCTAGACGATTTACTCTTTAAACGTAAGAAAAACTGGCCTCACAGCTAGTACCGGATCCTGAAGTCATACCTTTATAATCGCTATTTTCTGGTAAAACATCAAGAAAAGTATACAGATTTACACCCTATAAAATCAGTAGTCTCATAGGGTAGCGTTTTGGGGGCCGACTATATCTAATATTCACGGCGGATCTTCCTACTATAAGACTTGCGACAACGGCTACGTTTGCGGATGAAACCGCAATACTTGCGTCACATATCTACCCTGCTGGAGCATCTAGAAACCTACAAATCAACCTAAACAGAACCCAAGATTGGCTCAGCAAGTGGCGGGTAAAGGTATACGAGGCTAAATCAAACCACATCACATTTACCTTGAGAAAAGGGACATGCCCGCCAGTTACTCTAAATGGACAACCAATACCGCAGATCGACGATGTGAAGTACCTAGGTATACAACTTGATAAAAGACTAGCATGGAGAAAGCACATGTTCACCGGAAGCAACTAGGGTTGAAGCTTAACAAGTGGTACTGGTTGATGGGAAGGAAATCACTACTCGCAATGGAAAACAAAATCCATACTCAAGCCAACTTGGTCTTATGGGCTTCAACTCTGGGGATCCGCGTCGAGCTCTAACCTCGAAATTCTGCAAAGATTCCAGAACAAGATGTTAAGAATTATAGTCAATGTTCCACATTATTTGCCAAATAATGTCATACATAGAGACCTTCAAATTCCTACCATCCAAGAAGAAATTAAAAGTGTGAGAGTAAAATATCGTGCCAGTTTAATAAATCATCCTAATATACTACCCACACAACTATTAGTGAATACATGTGTCAGAAGAATGTTAAAGCGTTTCAAGCCCTAAGACTTAATTAACAGATTTGACTAGTGTAGTGCTTGCAATCACTGTTAGTATCGCCAAATAAGCATGCAGTTATGTGAGTGTAACAAAAGAAGGTGTTTCACTGGAAACATCTTCACATTATTTTAAACAGTCATACCAATTACTTATTGTCTAATTAGACAAATTGTAAGATAATAAATTAAAAAAAAGTAAATAAAGAGAAAGTTAAGGTAAATTACTTAATAAATAAAACGTTACTGGTGTAAATTATGGTAAAAGTGAAAAATCATGAATTATTGGTTTTTGGAGGGTTGCTATCTTTAAAAGGCATTTTCTCGAAAACTACTGATCCGAATTTGAAAAACTAGGAAGCGCTAAAACGAGAATGTCATTTCTTTTAAAATGATGTATCACTCAACCCCCTTTCCCATTTAAAATTTTGGGGGTAAAGCTCACCACCCCTAGGAGAGGTGAAAGGTTGTAAATAAACGCAAAAAGTTTCCTCTCAAAACAAAATTTTTCTAAAAATGGCGATAAATATAAAAAATCGGCTCTGTTTCGTTTTCATTGGCCCACCCTGTATAGACTCCTTTAAACAGGGTGTCCCAAAATTAACGCCCATGCTTGGGATTTGATGGGTGCGAAAACAAAGCGAAAATAAAAAATGGAAATTTTCCGATTGTCATTCGTTATCGAGTTATTGATAAAAAAGTAAATAATAAATTTCGTCGCACGGTAGCTCCAATTGTGTAACGTAATTCTATTAGGTGACTATGGCGATGTTAAAAATGTATGAATCGTTCTCTCTTATTGATAAGTATCATTATTTTTATTTCCTTCTGCTGTTTGTGTTTAAAAAGGAACGATACTATTGTAATCGAGATTAGGTCGATATGTTAAAAGTATTAGTTGCGTGTAATGACGATGCCACTGATGCGACTATGGCATATGCCAAATCGTCGGCACCCTGATGCTAAAACTATAAGACGTGTGGAAGAATGTTACTGGAAACAGGTAATTTAAATATTTGAAAAAATCAGGTATCACGTCAACCTACAGCATCGATCCAGAAGAGCAAGTTCTTGAATTTATTGAGAGGGAACCAAGTACAGCCTTAGTATCGTGCCAAACTCATTTCCAAAAAGATACCATTCACAGATTAATAAGCAGAAATGATCTGCATCCATTTACGACTCAAGGAGTTCAAGTTTTGCATGACGGGGATAGAGAGTTTAGAGGCAATTTTTGTAGATGGTTGTGTTATAGCGTAAACAATAATCCACATTTCATTAAAAATATTCTGTGGAATGATCAATCCACATAGACGGGTATCATAAATACTAATAACCTGCATGCATGGAGGGACGAAAACTCTAACTTAATACGCAACAGATCTGATCAAACACGACGTTCAATAAGCATTTGGGCTGGCATATCAAATAATAATGTAATTGATCAACACATTCTTCCCTTTTTTTTTAATTAAAATTTAAACCAGTTCAACATACAGAATGTTATACATGGTTCTGTTAACATTTAATACGTATAACATTAATGGCTGTTACTAAACTTCCCTGTGACAAATTATTTGATAAATAATAAAAACTGTAAATAACGCATATAAGTAAATATATAAATTGACACATAAATAAACAAACAGAGGACTAACCTGATTAATTGCCTACGTTGCTCTTTCAGTAATTATTTATTAGAAGATCTTGAGATAACTTTTTTTTCAACTTAGGATGCTGTGATTTCTGACTTAAGTTATAATAAGTTGCTTCAACACTATGTTGTAACTGACCAAAAAACTTTTTTACCGAAGATTAATTAAATTGTTGCATTGTGTCTATTCCCCGTTCTTTATGTATTTGCGTGTTGGGCATTTGGTTGCGATGCGTAGAACTATATTTTGAAATTACTGAACTTTTTACATTTGAGTATTTGACGTTGTGCCCCAAATAACACACGCGTATGTCAACAGCGGTCGCAAGATGCACATATACAGGGTGTTAATAAATGGCAGGGACAAACTTCTAGGGCTTAAAGTATATATGAAAACAAACATTTTTTTGTTAATGAATGTATGATCAAAAGTGTTTCCTTTCAGGGATAGAGCTTCTGAAAGATTCTTTAAGAAGTGCCTAAATGTAGACAACTCAATTTACTACCTACTATTTGTTTCCATAACGACGGAAATTAATACAGGATAAATAAAGCCCTCTTTCCCAGTTTTCCGTCGTTATGGAGGATCGTCGTACTGTTAATGCTGAATGGTACACTACAGTTTGTTTGCCTCAAGTTCTCCAAAATACATCCAGATCACGCTCGGGCGCCCACTGCTGCTCGAACGACTGAGTATTTGAATACTCAAAACATTGAAATAATGGGTCATTCACCGTATAGTCCAGAACTAACATCTAATGATTTCTTTTTATTTCCGCCTGTAAAGAATACGTTACGGGGTTTACGTTTTACATCGGCCGAAGAAGCGATTGACGTATTTAAAAATGAAATAAATAACCTAACGCGGGAAAATTGGAGAAAATGTTTTGAAGATAGGTTTTCACGGATGCAAAAATGCATTGACTGTGGAGAAGAATACTTTGGAAAATTGTAAATAAATTTGTTTTGCCAACATATTGTGTATTACTTTACTAGGCGCAGCAGAAAGAGAACAGTCCTCGTATATGTATCTATAATAATATCGGAACATTAACATTTTATCTAGTTTAAAGCTTTAATAAACGTTGTTGATAAGAGTAATTGCTCTCTTTCTGTTTCCCTTACGCACGTTTTTCTTCTTTATGTCCAATTTCTCGCCACCATTCTACGCCCCATTCTGTCCATTTCCGGCATTCCTTTGCTTTATCAAATTTCTTTTCCAACAACAATGTCATAAGAATTTGACACTTACATTTTATTTTTGTGGGCCAGATCTGATCAAAATGTATCCAGAATGGCTTTATTTAAAAAGAAATTACGACATTTATGAAATTAATATTTAATTGCCTTCAAAGTAATCCCCTTTCGAAGCCATACACTTAATCCAGCGTTACTGCCATTGCTGGAAACATTTTTTAAATTCTTGTTGTGAAAGAGCGACCAGCTGCTTCGTCGTGTTCTGCTGTATCTCCCCGATGTCTTAAAATCTTTTTTCTTTTAAATGGAATTTGATTTTCAGGAATTTAAAAAAGTCACTGGGAGCAGGGTCTGGCAATAGGGTGGCTGACAGACCGGTGGAATACGGTGCTTAGCAAGAAACTGCTGCATAAGTTGCGATGAGTGAGCAGGGACATTGTCATGATGCAATTGCCACTCGCCATTCTCATGCAAGTTCGAACTGGGTCCCTTGAACGTCGCAGAACTTGGCAGTAATATTCCTTGTTGATTATCTGGCCCATTGGAGCGTATTTATGATGCACAGTTCCCTTGTAATCGAAAAAAGCAGTCAGCATCGTCTTAACATTGCTGAGCCTTTGTCGTGCTGTTTTAGATCTGGGAGACTTTGGGGTCTTCCATTGTAAAGATTGGGCCTTAGTTTCGGGATCATACCCATAAACCCATGTTTCGTCACCAGTTACAATTGTTTTTACAATGTTTTCGTCGTTTTTGACGCACTCAGGCAACTCAGTAGCAGCTAAAACACGGGCATGTTTTTGCTCAACTGTGAGGAGTTTTGATACAAATTTGGCTGAGACGCGTCTCATACCCAAATCGTTTGTAAGAATTGATTGGACTGAACCGAAACTAATGTATAGATCTGAAGATAACTCACGAATAGTGATTCGTCGATTTTCCCGCACAGCTGTGCGCACAGCTTCAATATTTTTTTCACTTTTGCTGGTTGTAGGTCTTCCAGAACGCAGATCACTATCACCACTTTTGTTTGTTTGTTTGTTTTTATTTAATGTCGGCCTATTTCTGCTACTATGGCTAATCATCGACGCCATGGAGCGATTCTACCATACCTGGAAATTTAGCTTGTTTGCGGATTCTTTTGACGTGCCCAACAACACTTGGACACGGGGCCTACGATTTTACTTCCTATCCAAGAAGAAGGGCTGTTTTAGCGCTTTTTTATCGCCCAGAAAAAATACCACCAACCTCGGCGTTCGGATTCGAACCTGGAGCAGCTGCGTGAAAGGCATACGGCCAACCTATTCGAGCTACCGGCGCCGGTAGAACTTTTTTATGGGCGTATGCAAAACCACATCCCTCAGTGTTCAGTCATTGCAAACTCATGAAACTATTCTGGATACATTTTGATGAGACCTCGTATATTCTTGCATTTAGTCTTTTCTCTTGGGGGGTTTTATTATTTCAAGGCATTATTGCAGAATCTTCACGTTTCATCGGCCTTTTCTCTTCTAATCTCTATCCTTCTATTTATTTCGCCTTTTTACCGTATTTTCTATCCTAATATATAATTTTTTTCATCTACATCTTAACTAACTTGACAAATATCAAGTTAGATTCCGAAGCTTTTAAGTCTTTTTTTACAAACCATTACTATCTCAAAAAACCTCGGATAGCAATTAGTTATTTTATTCAAAGCAATAAAAAGCGTATTAAACAGCACTTGCCGTGTTTAAAAAGAATACAAAGAGACATCACAATAAAAATCTCAAACATTAAAAGCATCCGCCATGTAATAAAACCACAAAAACTCGTAAGCTTTCATTTAAAAAAACATGAAGATCCTGCAGACATCTGAGTGATTCTGATACCTTTTTTACCGAAACACTAGCGGATCATTTTCTGTCCATTTTTCCTATAATTTGCTAAATGGCATCAACGAAAAACTACTAATACTTCCGCTCGAACCAAATTGAGCAGCTCTAGCTCAACTACAGTTAATTTAGCATTAATGTATTTTTATGGCCTTTCCCGTTACGCTTCGCGTTTATGTCTTTTGACTTGTAAGTCTTGTTTTGCTTAAGTTGGTTTTTGCATTCATAACAAACGTATTAGAATTGATTTGTGTCAGATTCATTATGCATGGAATGTGTCGAATGCTTACGTTTGAAAAGGCAGAGGGACATATGTTTATGGATAATACTATGTAATTGTTATTCAAGAGTGTTAACCTAAATAAGAAGCCGCTAAAAACAACTACACTAACGAGCAACCTTTTGAGCTAAGAGCTGCAAGAGCAATGCTTTGATATTGATAATTCCTTGTGATCTGAATTTATAAACATTTTACTTTTTAGGAGCAGCTCCTGGCTTATACCTTGCAGATTAAACTCCTAAACATTAATTCGCATAAAAGCACAGCATCAAGCAGGAATTACTTGTTACATGCCCACTTTTCTAAAAGTGTACGACCTTGCACAGTTTAATTTGCGAAAAGTATATCGTAGACAAGGTCTCTCAGCACTCAGGAAAAAAGTAAGCCGTTCATGGCATTCTGAGCTATTTTTATTTACATGTACTGTTGTTTCTACATACTCAGTTGTTTTTAATCTTTCTGTAAAATATACAAATATGCAGAGATCTTTTAAGGCTGAAGAAATACCCGTTACTTAATAAGGAGGTTAGATAACATTTCTTCGTTTAATAGCTAGCAAAAACGTAAGTTATTTTTAAAACGAGCTATGCTCGGGGGCCGCCAGTTTCTGACGTTACATATAACTTATTGAATAATTCGACAAATTCTGGTTTTCTATTGGTGTTGTTGCAACTATTTCGAATGTTTCCTATGCTAGCAACTAGGAGTTTTATATTTAAAGAGATTCGACGTTTGCCAACTTAAGTAATTTGACGGCCTTGACGTTTTACCGTTTTGTTAATAATACGATGGTAAAGCGATGGAAGTTTGGAAGTATTGCAACTGAGTACTAAAAGTTTGCAGTATTGTTATTGCAAAAGATCCAGAATATAGGTGCTATATTTATCATTGCAACTGAAAATACAGAAGAAAGTTGTGCTTAATGTGTCAGGACAAATTTTACACTCATTGTTAATCACAGTTTTACTTTTTACACCATTACCATGAGTTTGAAATTGTATAAAAAATAAAGCTTTAAATTAATTATTTTTCTTTGGCGCCGTCTCAAAGGAGTTCAGCAACTATCATGGTGAATATGTATCTGCTTTGGTTAGTATGAAATACTGTTTGGGTATTTCGACCAGTCCATTCCGTTATGTTCATGAACTATAATTTTCTGTTCCTTCCATAACCTCACTTTCCTTCTACTATTCCTTCAAGCAATGTTTTCAAGCTTTCGTATCGTCTGTGGCTCATAATGTTTCCTTATAATGTTTACCACCCGTGGTTGTTCTATATGCATTCTCTACAACATTTCATTGTTGGTTGTTAGAGCAGTCCATGGTAATCTCAACATTATTGGCTACAGCTTGTATCCTCTTTACTGAGTCTTTTCATTGGCCCTATTTCACACCTGTACAGTAATAATGAAACATATTTGGGACAAAGAATAGAACTGGGAAGAGCAAGCCAGAAAGAGGAAATAAAAAGAAGAATAAGATTAGGCTGGATGGCATTCGCAAAATTAAGTTCCATTCTCAAAGGCAAAAAATGCTCAACACCTCAAAACTAAAGTGTTCGACTAGTGCGTGCTGCCAGTCAGCACATATGGGGCAGAGAATTGGACAACTACAAAAGGCAATATAGAAATACTGAGAGTAGCTCAAATGTGAGATGGAAAGATCGATGATGAGGATAACAAGGAGAAATAGACTAAGAAATGACAGAATAAGAGCCATTTCCAAAGTGAGAGATGTAGGAGAAAGAATAGCATCCCTCACATGGAGATACGCACAAGCAAAAAGCAGGGTTAACATGGATTAATATCGCACAAAATTCAGAGCAATGAAAAATACAAAATATTTTTCATTTCCAGGAAACAGTTTCGTTATATTTCTACTCACCTCTTAATTTTTTCGAAATTATTTTAGCTGTTATTTATTTCTCTTCCTTCATATATTTATTTTTCAATGTTTTCTATTGCTTTCCCGTCAACTTCAAGCTTTATATTTATGTTATCGTCTGATTTCTTGAACACCATGCACTTTGTTTTGAGTGTGTTTCAAGAACAATATTCTTACTTTCGTTCTACAACCTATCCATAAACTATCTGTAAATCCATTTTATTGTTAGTAAACAACTGTGCCGCCTGCATAGCGGATATTGTTGGAGGCAATTCAAATTATCTCTATTCTTTCTGGTCTTTCTTCTAAGGCTTTTCGAACAGCTATTTCAGCATACACGTTAAATAATACTGCAAAGAGCACACAGCCCTGTCGAAAGGCTGTGTTAATTTCTATTAATTCTGATATCTCTTCGTCTATACGTGCAACTGCTGTTTGTTTCCAATAGAAGTTCTTTATATTATAACGTCTTTAACGTCTCAACCTATTTTCTGCGGTTGATTTAGTACCTTATAGCGTTAAATTTTGACAAATGCCGTTCTATAATCCATAGGTTTGTTCTAACACCTCGAAAAACCATTCACGCGGAAGGTTTTTAGCATTAAGATCCCACGGTTGCAAGCCGGATTGGGAAATTGTGTGTGGTGGGTTGCAGACAAGATTTTTATAAATCTGCATAGCAATGCTTAGGTTTCGAACCCAAGCCAGAATCGATGTTTTATTCAGAAAGCGAGCGCTCCACCAACTGAGTTACCACCACACTAGCAGGTAACTAAATATAACATTTGCACAAATTCAAAGGTCTAGTGAGTTGAAATGAGGGGATGCAGATGGGTCTGCAATTAGATCCCTCCTCCTAACCATTTGTTGTTATAGGTTATACAGGGAATTTTTCTTTTTAGTATACATTGTACATGAAATTGTCTAAAAAGAACTCATCAATTACGGCTATTATGTAGGCAACCAACTATACAGAAAACTAAAATACAGAAGCAAACAGAAACGTCACTGTAGCTGTAAATATGAAGGTTATGTTCGGTGCGGTGTTTATTAATAGGTAAATCAAAATGAGTGGACGAACAACGACGATTATGATTGTAAAACATTAAATATCAATAACAAAAAAAGAAATGAAAATAAAAACAACAGTTACAACAATTATTCGAAACGGCCACCTTGTACTTCTAAACAATAACCTAAACGGTGTTGAAAACACGCACAGCATTCGCAAGAAAGTCGGGATTCAAACTATTGCATTCGGTACGTATACGATCTTTTAATTCATCAATATTTGTATTGAAATATTTGTAAAAATTTTTGATTTCAGATATCCCCAGGCAAAGAAGTCATTGGGCGACAAACCTATAGCACGCGGGGGCCACGCTACGGTACCGAATCTCCCTATCCAACGTCCAGGAAACCTGTCGTTTAGAAAGTTTCTTATAGCATTCGTGGAATGCGGAGGGGCTTCATCCATCTGAAACCGCGGGTAATCGATGTTTAAGTTTTCTATTTCCGACTGATGTGGTTCCTTAATAGCTCTAAAAATTTGGCTGTATTGAGATTACCGTCCATAAAATATGGACCGAAAAGCTTATTTTGAACTATGCCTAGCCATACGTTAAGTGTCCCAGTATATTGACAGTGAGTTAAGTTTTGTCAATGTCGGTTGGTGCGGGACCAAAATCTAAGGAATAAGATTAACAGGATAATAGATAGTGGATAGATGAGGAATTATAATATACACCGAAAATTTTGTGAATTGACTTCTCCATTTATTGTGAAAGTTGCTTCATCACTAAAAACTATCTTATTTAAAATGTATTCATGTTCATTTAGCAAATTAAAGAAAGT
>JABXWE010048247.1:0-11753 GCA_014611495.1 Limonius californicus
AACGTGGGCTCCGAACCACGGGAAGTGTAAACACTTCTACTCCAGAGAAGATTTACTAGGCAGAATACCTCGCTGGTTTGCCATTGCCTTGCGAGGGAGAACGGCCGCTAAAAATCCGATGTTCCGGTACTGGGAATTGAACCCAGGACCTTCAGCGTAGAAGTCTAACGCGCTAACCTCTAGCCTACGGCCGCCTCCGAAGAGGGTATATCTTGCACTAATTTGTCGAAAACTGGAAGACCTCATGTTTTGTCACAAAACAGGATTAATAGACTAGTACAATCAGCTCAAGACAGAATTGGAATCTCTAGACGAAAGCTGAGTCGCCTTTTTGAGGTCTCATACAAGACCGTCCAGAGAATTTTGTCCAGAAATGGTGTACATTATCGAAAAAGAAGGAAGTGTCCCAAAGTCCCAAATACCCCTAGGCACCGCTCGAAAGATTACCTAGATGTTGCAGAACTTTAAGACGAAGGCATTTCGTGCGGAACCGTGTGATTATAATGGATGATGACAATGAAAGGTATCGATGGATTTTACATCTCTGATATTGAAAACTGCCCAAACAAAGTAAAACTCAAAGTAAAAACGAAATTTTCTGACAAAGTTAGTTTGATGCGCTATTTCTGAGGCTGGCATTTCAACACCCTGTGTTGGCTTTATCACCAAAGATGTTTATCGAAAATGCTTAATTTTATTAATATCCATCATCAGAACGAAGATATAATATTTTGGACTAATCTCGCTTCGTGCCATTATGCCAGGAGGACTCGGTAATGGTTGGAACAGAATAATAGAAGAATTTTGGTCATTATTGTTTCGAATGGTTTATGAAAACGGTTGGGAAGCTCAAAATGAACAACAATTGCGGGCATGAATTTTTAGAAAAATTCGGGAGCGGACCCGAACATCGTCCAAAGCAAGATAAGTCAAGTCTTAGCCAAATTGCATGCCACTGAGCACCATGGTCCGCTATCAGTTTTGTAGAGTAGTTTTCATATTGTTAAAAGATGTAAAATTATTTAACCATTAATATTTAAGTATAAATACATTTCGTTATTTTCCTGATTAAGTCTGTTGATTTTTTTCTCAAAACTTACGTCCCATATGTTATGTATTAGCTCATCGGGCGAGCATCCCTACTTTCACTAGAAAACAAACTACTATTATACAAGGTTATACTGAAACCACTATGGACCTACGGGATCAAACTATGGGGATCAGCCAGCAACTCATACATCAAGATCTTATAACTATTACTGTCTAAAGTGCTGCGAACCATCTTGAATGCTCCATGGTACGTTCCCAACCAGAAGACCCACCAGGACCTCCAGATCAAGTCAGCTAAGGAAGAAATCACGAAGGGCAGTCTCAAATACCGCGATAGACCTAGTATCCACCCGAATAACTTACCAATGGACAATATGAAAGAAACACGTACAATAAAGAGGTTCAAAACTCTACAATTAATAAATAGATTTCATGTAAATTATACTATGCTCAATAAATTTTATACGTCAGAAATACTTAGTGCCAACTATAATGATTGAAGTGGCCGTCCGAATGGGCTATGCCACAATATGTTAACTTCATATCATACAAATTGTTGAATGTCCATATAGAATAGATTGTAAATATAAATAGATGTCAATAAAAAAAATATAAATCGATCAAGATTCACATTTATATATATTTTCCTGTCCTGTGCTATTGCTAGACATTTGCTGTCTGCTACTTCTTTTACGTCTACAATACATCTCCTCTGGGATCTTCCCACTCTTCTATTCCTTTAACAAGGCTTCCATTTTGTAATTTTTAGTGCTCATCGATATTTTGTCGTGCACATGACCGACCCAATGATATTTGAGTTCTGTAACCGTTTGATCCTGTCGTTCACTTTAGTTTTTCTCCTGGTCTCTTTATATCTTACCCTTTTTCTTAAGGAAACGCCGATCATCGTTCGCTCCATCGATCTCTGGATCACTCTGAGACAGTTTATTATAATTTTTTGTTATTACAGACATGGTCTCCAAGCCGTAGATGGCTACTAGTAGAATAGAAGCGCCGAAAACTTTATGTTTATAATTTATACATGCCAAAAACCGCCCAAGTGAGTCCTATCCTTCGTGATATTTTCATGGTTGGATATTCTTTGTTTATTTTGATAAGATGACCTAGATTGGTATATTAGGAAACATTCTCAAATGGATGTTTTTGAAAGGGAATTTTTATATTGACCCTCGAGTCAGCTCCATGTCAGATGATGATGATGATGATGATGCCTGACTCATAGTTTTTGCCGAATCTTAAGTGGTCTATTGGGCTATTTTGTTTGGGTAGAATCGAAGACGTAACGTTTCAAGCATCTCCATGCACTCAAGCTATTACTTGACTTATTGTACACCCAAATTATGAATTTTGACTATTTAAAATATTTCCTACTCCAGCAGTAATTTTTAACGAGTCACACATTGCAAATGGCATGGAGTTTTTGTAGTTTTACTACGAACAGAAACCCACTTTCAGATTGTTTCCCCGCCAGAAATATCTCACCATCCTCAGTCATGTTTGGGCCTGCGTCCCTTGGATCTATAAGCAACTATAGGATATAGGTTATAGACTAACCACTAGACCACCGAGGTCGGCTGAGTAACTCAAGCATCACTCATCAATTTGTATGCTCTTATTTTCCCAAGACAACTTTTTGAATACATTTTCCAAGACCAAGACGAATAATTAATATAATAATAGTGTCTTCTTGTCAAACTCCTATTTTTAAGAAATGTTATTTCTCTTTATACTCTTATCAATTTGAATTTGCAAGAATATATTTTCGTAATTGTTTGTATAATATTTGAGGACCTTCAATATACGAGTATTCTGGCCTGGTCCGTGGCTCTTAAGAATGCCCAAGTTTCAACAGAGTGGAACGTCTTGTAAAAGTTTATAAAAGCTAAGTGGAATGGGATGTTATATACATATCCTTCGTAGGTATATGAGTGATCTTAGTGATTGTATGTGGCCCACTGTGCTAAAACCCTTCCGGAATCCGGCTTGCTCCACAGGTCGATAGAAGGTCAAGCACTTATGCGTTTAAAATTTCATTTGTAGCGAGTGTTCAATAAATTTTTTAGTCCTGGGTGACTGTAGACTGTAGAATGTGTAACTCAATTTAAATATTGTTAGTTTGCTATCAGTTTTGAGTTGTGAAATAGGATTATTTCCAATTTCAATCAAATATGTCTTGCTGGTTTATTTTCGCAAAGAACGACGCATAGAAAACGAGGGATCGAACTATTTTATTAATGTGTCAATGTATAATGTATCCACCTTTGGCTTTGTTTTTTATATCACTGTTCTCTGATGCTGCTATTTTAACGGCATTTTATAATACCCACGGTTCTCTATTATCTGTTATAAAATTGTTATTCAAAAAATTAGTTATAATATGCCTATTATGTACTAATGAACCACCAATTTGAAAATACTAATTTTCTTGCACTCAGCTTCTACAGTTTGCAAAAAAGACGTAAATCTAATTTTCCAAATTCACCAAATAAACATGACAATTTGGTAGCGATGGGAGTATTTTGCATCATAGAAATTGTTGCTTCCGTAGAATTTCTACAGCTTTTATCATAATTAATAACGTATCTAGTACTTCACCATAATCCATACTCAAGAATAAGGGAGAACATTGTTTAAGTATATTAAATATACGATTTCTTCTGAAATTGTTTATAATATGTTACAGCTATTTGTTTTATATCCTAATGTTACTACGGCAACACAGAAAGTAGCATAAAGTGCGGTTTATAAACATTCCTGGTAAAAATCCATAATCACGTTATACAGTATGATTCAAAGTATAGTATACTGAAACTGAAAATTATACTTAAACAAATTGAGTAAATAATAATATAGTTACAAAACTATTAATAATATACAGTTCATATAACAATGTGTTCAATATGTCCTTGAGTTGCAATACATTTTCCATAACGCTCGTGAAGATATATATACATTGCTCTAAAAACAATATTTGGAATGTCATTTATGACCCGGTGAATATTATCTTTCAATTCGTTAAGACTACGTGAAACTGCATCCTTGTAAACCATGTCTTTAGAAATTCCCCACAAATATGCATCATGTGGTGTGAGATCCGATGAAAAATAACACGCCTAGGGAAGGACTGTTGCGATAGAGTTATAGTTTCTCGAGCAGTACGTGATGTGGATGTCTTGTTGAAATCACTGAGAGCGAAGAGGTTAATTTCTTGCACGACAAAATCGGCGGAGATCTTCATAAAATGGCATTGCTGTCATTTTCTGTATCGCGACTGATTAATTGTTACACGCCTGCGAATTTTGTTATATAGAGCTAGACAGTATGGACTAACCACCATACTGTACCTTTTCGCTGTAATAAGGTTTGTCAACATATTCTCGTCGGCTTTCAAAACCCAAAAATCGTGTTATTTGTTTATTTACGTATCCAGACATCATTACATAGGATTCATCATATGTTTTTGTAAACCATACCCAAAGTGATTGCGTAATATTGCACTCTTTCACGTTTATTAGCTATGCTTAATAAACTCCTTCGCAGTTCGTTGGATAGTCAGTCTACTTACAGCAAGTTCTTTTGCAATTCGTCGTTGACTTTTCTCAGAAGAATGCAAAATTATGTCAAAAGTCCTATCCACATTTACATTTATCCTACTGATTCTCCCCTTTCCAGAACTACCGTTATGCTGGGTAAATATCAACCAGTATTTTGAAATTTCGTTACAAGTATCAATATCCCACGCTTTGTTGGAGCTTGTTGATTAAAGCTCTCCTCAAACCTGGTAGAACTAAATTGTAAACTAGGCCCACTGTTTCACCAAACTCTGTATGAACGAAAATAGAGCTCTACAATAGAGGATTTTTCTTGAGCATTCAAAATCATGGTCTATCTCTATATCATTATTATACCAGTCTTTAGGGCAAATGTGCAAGATTGTTTTGAGTTATAATCATATTTCAATTTTTTTTAAGTATCTGTGCCAGAAAGCTTGTAATTGTTGTGCACTGTATATAGAGTGGACTTCCTTTTAATCAGAAGTGAAAGTCAACTTTCCGACATTACCATCGCAGTACAAATACAAGTTACTAAATACATACGTACGTTCCTAATTTGCTCTATATATACTTGTATAAATGGTATCTGACGAAGTTTAAATGAATGACCCTGTGTACTCTACACAAGGACGAGAAAGTTTTCGTAAACCTTAATTCAAAAACGCATCCCGTACTGCGATGTGTGGCACGCTAAAATTCACTACTGGGGTTGGAACTACCTCAGATAGGCAAAATGCATAGTTATGATGAGCCAAATAGTGCATAGAGATACTTGGAAAACCGCATCCTCGACCTCGCTCCTAGCGTAGTTGTTATATTAGAATACTTTTTACAGGCGCAACTATCTCTGCAAGAAATGCGATTATAAATATCGACAAGAATCATCATTGGGAACATGAATATCAACATGATATTATCCAATCTCGATATCAACGCAGATTTTGCTGAAATGTAAGAGCTAGCATCATAGAAGGTAAATTAACTCCTCATACTTTTTGCAATCTACTCTTAATGGTGCAAATTGCAGGAACCTTTTGGACATCAACATATAGCTTTACTAGATGACGTTCCAAACGTAATGAATTGTATTTATGGATGTTGGAGCGCCTTCCCATTTCAGCCAAAGAATAGTTAAACACAAGATATCGGCATCGGTGGATTGATCGAGGTGGACCAATTCAATGGCCTTCGTGTTCTCTGGATTTCAACCCTCTAAAATTCATTCTATGGGGACACCTCAAAACTCTTTTATGCAACTCCAATCAATAATGCAGAGGAATTATGAGATCACATTATCCACAGCTTCGAAATTACAAGAAATACACCAGGTATCTTTAAGCGCGATTAGGTGAATAGAAGCATGTTTTGATGATGGACATTTTCAACAACTTCTGTGCATAAAAATAAAGTTCTTTCGTTTCAGGGCCTTCTATATCTCTGAATTAGACATTAATAAAACGCCCAACACAGGCATAGGAGAGAAGATCGCTACGTCTCGTAAGAGATAAAGCACTCTAAGAAGAAGACATTAATAATTGAATGCGTCGTAACTCCTAAGGGATACGTTTATAAGTGGCCGTCTTTGGGGTCTTCCCTTTCGTTTTCTTGTATATTTCTATACTGCACTGCTTTTTCCATCTTTTCCTTCCATCCCGTTTGTGATCTTTCCTGCTTTCTTCATTACCATAGAAACACCATAAAGAAAAGTAAACTAGAATACTTTGGTCAAATCATGAGAAATGGCGAGGAATGCCCAATACAGCAGCTGGCGATGCAAGGTCAAACAGACGGAAGAAGAAGCCCAGAACGCCGCAAAATATCCTGGATCAGAAACCGATAACAGTGGTGTGCTTTAACATCGGTAAAACCATTTCCAAAAGCAATCAAAAAATCTAAGTAGTTAGGATTATAGCAATTTTACGGAATGGCTAAGACAATCGAAGAAGAAGTGAAGAAGAAGCAGAGAAGACGAAGAAGGGGGGAAGAAGCAAGAAAGAAGAAGAAGAAGAAGAAAGGAAGAAAGAGAAGAAGAAAAGTAAAATAAGAGAAGGAGAGAAACAGAAGGAGATAAGCATCCGCTAGTTGCTACCCTTGCAGGAAATACAGAACAAAACAATATAAACAATTTTCCACCAGCATAAACTATTAGTTGATTAGTATTTGTCGGACACTGAAAATAGAATTGCTGGAACACTTTCCTATTAACTACTACGTTGTTAGGGGCTATGTCAGTAAAAGTCACAATACAAAATCCACGTAACAGACTTCTACGCTGGCATTTTAGTATTTATGTTAATTTTAATTAGTATGAGAACAGCAGAATAGCATATTGATGGAAAAAGTAGTAATAACTAAATGTGCCTCTTAAAACTGAGAGTGAGACCTTGTAAATATAAATCCGCCACTATCTAGATAGAATTAGTACCTTATTTTATAAATACGTGAAATGAAGAATGACATGTATTTTTCTTAAAAAATATAATAAATATGTACTACATGTGAACATAAGTAATCTCGATAATATCGTTATTACGGCATTTTTATTAGGATACAAAACTTGCTTCCTCCCATTTAAACTACTCTCGAGTCCACTATACATGATTCAATTTACTACTAAATCAATAAATTTGCGAGATATTTCATATTATTATATTATTAGAAATCGTGGAACAATAACGACTGTCACGATGGCAGACCATGGACATCCTACGCGTATGTCGTAGCTTTTTTGTCTGTCTAGTTACGCTTCTGTCGCTGATTTAGCCTTGGTAACAAACAAAATAAAAATTTCGACGTAACTTCTACCTCCCGCGTGGTTTCTTTTCAAAAGAATCATTTCTGATCACCAGACATTGAAAGATCAGAAGTATACAATACTTTAATGATGCGAAACTGTTATTTTTAATCGCTACACATTACATTGTATTTTTTAGATGTACAAATTGTAGCATGCTTAATTCTTGAGCAAAACAATATTTCCTATTTATACACTGCCATCATAAACACCCGAACACCATGTTATCAGTCAGTTTTCAGGAGTTGTCAATTTTATTATATATAAAAACATAATTGATGGTCTTGATAGTCTATACTCGCGAAGACATATTAGTTGACTTTACTGTGTAAACCCGCATTTATGTAAACCATTTTATAATGTGTTTCCTTTAAAATAAAGACAGTAATTGCCGTTCTAATGGTTTTGCATTGTTTTTCGTGAAAATATGCTTTCCTTTTATCAATTCGTTACCCAGGTGTCAACAAAAACAGGACTATCCCCTTTTTCTTCTTAACAACATATACAAATCAAATGTGGTATTGATTGTATATGCATAATACTCAATTACTTGATGAACTTAGCAAGTTCGTACTACTTGCGGTTTAGGAAAAGCTACTATCCTACTTAACCCTCCCCCATATTTTTACATACTTGAAAATAAAACAAAATTCTCCCTGTCCAGTGATGTACTACAATTGATTTATCCATGAATCGATATAAACCACTGTTTTCTTTCAGGTGTATCGATAATCGTTGGTTTTACGGCTTACAGCAGTTCTTTGATTGTGTCAGTAGGACTTCTTTCCAGTGTAGACGCTCACACCCATACTTCCGTGATAGGTGATTACAATTTCAGTTATAGTCTAAGATATATTTTTTTTGATTATTTCTTTGCTCAGTGAGGTCGAATTTATTAATGGTATGGTTATTATCTATTGTCCTGTTTTGTTTAGAATGTCTTTATCTCGAATTTCTTCTTCTTTTATTATCACTCCAAGGTATTTGTATACTCTGTGGCTATTTATCAGAACTTTCTCTGTAATTAAATCGTTCCTTTAGTCACCAGTAGCCATATACCCTTTCAATCGGACACTACCATTAATCAATAAACATTTACAGGCGTAGTTAGCAGTCACGTATATTTACAAAGTCCACAGCTTACATTACATTTCGCCACAGCCTAATTAAAAATTTAATAAACCTTCGGATGAAGCTAAAAATACGAATCGTAGTATTGTTTATGACAACGGTCATGCTGACCCAATTTTTTAGAACTAGACATTAGTTAAAGTTAAAGTTCTACACAAGGATTACAAGCTATTGCAGAATCCAATTCAGTAAAATAACGTTTTCAACCCAATAATGAATCACCATTTCCACGAGTTATATTTTCCGATAAAGTTTCATTAAAAGTTTGACCCTGACGGTGTGTCGGATCGTTATTATGAAAATTGTAGATCCAGAAATGTTCTAATGAATAGAGAAGAGAGTAGAGGTAATTTAAGAAACACGCAATGTTGTTTTGTAGGTTTATTAATCGCCTTAACATTATCAAGCTGGACACAAAAATGCTCCAAAAAGTCAACACCATCCTATGTAATTTCAATGTAAATATAACATATAAGGTTTCACAATATTCCTGGAAGATCATAACAACTCCTAGATTCGAACTCAAATCACACTTTTGAGATGGTATCGTTAAGTACGTATTACAGTAATTTCGATTCTGTTGGCGCGTTTTGCCTTAGGATGAGGAAACAAATTGAAAAATCGAAAAATTGCGTTTTTCAATGAAATTGATGCAATTTTCCAGAGATTGGTGGTGTTATAACCCGCGGATGGCATCATTTAATTCGAAAAACATTTGATCTACAGAAACACTAAGTAATATGAAACATAAACATATATTGGGTAATGCATTAGAAAAGATAAAAATCTATTTAGTTAGGTAATGAAACGATATTTTTGTTTTACTGATACCTAATAATTTAAAGACCATATTTCATTTAAGAGTCAGTATTTCGTTGTCGGAAGAAGTAAACCCATTTTCAGTTTAAGGTGGAAATTACGACTTTCAACATGTAAAACTGAAATGTAAATATGTATTTACATTGAAAGCGTTATTGATTTAAAAATTGCAATAGAGTGTTTCTATTCTGAATACTACACCTTTCCCAGTGCAATACGTATTTTAATAATATGGAAAATGAGTAGATTATCAACTTTTTTGGTTATTTCAGAGAATGAGCATTAAAGCATAGATTTTGACACAACTTATTTTTTATATTTTAAAAGATTACCAAACAAAACATTTCTAATTATTAACAACACAGAAGGAGGTTAGTTGTAACACGTTACTTAAACTGTTAGAACCAAAAAATTTTGCCCACGAATTTCATCTGCTATTTGTAGGGCTGAACACGTTGTACATGATTCGAGTGTAATCCCAGCGCTTTAAAAATTCCATAAACTATAAAGCGGGAATACACTTTTTTAGTGGGCTGGTGTTTCTATCACAGACTTCCAAATTCTATTTTTCAACGTTAAGTATCTATAAAATGGACTTATTGATTGTTTAAATGATATAAAACACACGAATAATTTCGAATAGTTCAAAATAGTTGTTCAAAAATCCCACCACCGACTTCAATGCACTTTTCAACTCTCTTGATAGTATCACGTTTAGCTCTTCTGAAGTCATGTTGGTGTTCTTTTATGACGGCAACACTATTCATAATACGAACGGCTAATTCGTCTCTTTTTCAAGGAATTCTAAATTCAAATTCTAAATTCTAAAGGAGTTAGATCAGGAGACCTTGATGGCCATTTATCGTAACCATATCTGCAGATAAATCTGTCGGAGAATGTTACAATTGGATAATGTGTCACCTGACAGCTAGAATGGGCATACCCATGCTTGTAGCCCAAGGAACCTTCTCCAGCTGTCACATGTCACATGATACTTAACCCTCATAAGACAACATACAGTTTTACGTACAATAACCACAACATGGGTCACATATGACCCCATATTAAAAAATAATGCTAGGAAAAAAAACTTTATTTTAATTGTAAAAATACAAAATAGTTATCGTTCTACTTTAAGAGAAATAATAATACTTAATAAAAAGAAATTAATTGCAATACTGGCAAATATTTAATGAGTGCTCCGCACAAAGTGCTCGATCACATTTAATACATTTGTGGCGTCCTTTTCTGTCACGAACGCTTGGACAAATTTCACAGCGCTTATTGGATGGGCCAGCAGAAGGCCTGGATGCAATGGCCGTCGGTTCAAGACCCAAAATTTCCAAGATTGATGCCCTCAACGTCTGTGGTAAATTTTTGATTTCAAGCCGTTTTCTTTGGTATTCTTCAATAAGCTGTAAGGCCATTTTTTTCAAAAATTCTCTTCTTGATTCGGAATTTCCACAAATATTTGCTTTATAAATAACGAAGGCGTTTATTGCTGCACCATCCAGCATTCCATAAACCACCCTTAGCGGCCATCTTCGGGTTTTTCTGGCCACAGATTTAGAGTGGCAAAGCTGATCGAAGGTGTCGACACCTCCTTTTGTTGTATAGCAAATTTACTTCTGGTTTTTTTGTTATTTCGTTAATATTTTTGTCATTATGCATTGTTGACAAAAATAAGATCAATTTGTTTTTTTTCGGAAAATGTGATACAATAGTTTTTGTGTCGTCAGATGCAAACATTGTCGACGGAAATTCAGATTTCTTTTTTTTTTCAAAAATTCGGGTGGTATTTCGGGTTTATTTTTGCGTAAAGTGCCTACTAACGTAAGTCCATTGTTTAGCAGCTCAATAGCTAAAGGAACTGAGGTAAACCAGTTGTCTACGGTTACATTTCTGTTCGTACCATGCAGTGGCTCAGTGAGTGTCAGAACATATTGCGTCGGAATTGGTAAGGAACTTTTTCTCTCTTCCTTGCCCACATAGGGAATTGCGTTCAGCATATAAAATGTCTTGGAATCACACAACATCACGATTTTGATGCCGTATTTGTTCGGTTTATTAGGTATATACATTTTAAACGGACACCTACCTCTAAAACTCAAAAGTTGTTCGTCCACTGTGACATATTCGGACGGAATATAACAACTTTTACAGTTTTCAATGTACCTGTCCCAGATACTTCTGACAGCAGCAAATTTGTCTTGTTTGTTTCGTTCTGGTCTTGTAGTTTTGTCGTCGAATCGAAGACATCTTATAAAAAAATTAAATCGATTTTTACACATCGTGGCCCTAAATACAGGAGGACCATACTGTTTCGACCAGAGTTCGTCGAGGTTTGTATGATTTTGCTTCAAAGCACCGCTCATATATAGTAA
>JABXWE010048249.1:0-18307 GCA_014611495.1 Limonius californicus
TATAGAAGTACAACGTGAAACTAAAATTTACAAACAAGGCAAACATGAAAACATGAGGTGACCGCTTACGCACCTCCCATTAAAAGTAAAAAATACAATATAAAGTTATTGTGCTACAGCTGTAGAGTAAAAGTATTTGTCGACAATCGCTCAAAATTTAGGAAAAAGTAAATGGTCTACGCTGACAAAATAATTACAAGTGTATGGGTAAACGTCCGAAAATAATTTTTAAAATAAAGATTTAACTTGTAATATCGATATTAAAATAGACATTTCGAATTTAAAGTCAAAATTTCACCTTTAATCTCAAGATTATGTCAGTGAATTCGAAAGTAGATCCCAATATCAAAAATTTCAGGACCATTTCCACAATTCCGGAATAAAATTGGCACTTTTACATTAAAGTAGAAATTGAAAATGAAATTTCAAGCACAATCTTTACATGATATGGAAATTCAATTAACTTATATAATATTTTTACGTAAGAGCTTATATTTTTACATGAATTTAGCTGGTGTCAAAATAAATTGCATTCCACGGACCTAATCTCAAAAATTCTTAACTAAATTTTAATTAAAATAAATTAAATTAAAATACAATTATCAATACATTTCCTAAATATTTCACGGGATTTAAATCGGGATGGCTATAGATTGGTAATGTTTATTGGTTGTTGGTGTTTGATGTAGTGAAAGTAATGTGTTATTGAAGAAAAGTAGCCGGGGTTGTTGAGTTGTACCTCCCCAGCCGACCAAGTACCACTTTGGATATAGGAAATTAGAGAATGAAATTTTACTTTAATATGTTATAGTGTCATAAAGATAAAGTTTTAAAGATTACTATAAATTTTTTCATAGAAATTTTTTATTGACTAGCGTAAAAGGCATTTCCTGATTAATTAGAAATTCTAAATCCAAGTCGAAATGTAATTTTACTTATAAAACGGAAATTTTGAATTTGTAGTAGAAATATTGAGAAATTCGAATTACAATTAATGTGATAGAAATTAAAACTTTAATATCAAAATTACAAGTGTAATTATAAACTTCAGACGCTGTAATTTAAGTTATCACGATACAATTAGGTGATCCAATACTAAAATTACTATTATAATTGTAAATCTAAATCCATAAGTAAAATTTTTATAATATTTGAATTTCTTTAAACCTTCAAATATCCGCTATAGCATCAGAGCCAAAAATTTAAGCTTAATTTCAGAGTAACATCAGAAATTCTATTTAAATTAAGATGTGTACACTACAGTTTAAATGAAACTCAAAATGTTTTTTAACGAAACTTCGACGTTAGTTTCAAAATGTATGTCTAATTTTAAAATTACATTGGACTATAAATTTCAATACTTTTCTAAATTTTGCACGTTTAAAATCCATGGCTAATTAATTTAGCCCTTATAATTTACAGCTTAATCTCAAAATTCTAACTTAAATCTTGAAATTAAAATTAAAATAAATTCCAATACTTTTTTAAATATTTCACGTTTAAAATCGATGGCTAATTAATTTAGCTCTTCTCATATACAGCTTAATCTCAAAAATCTAACTTAAATCTTTAAATTAAAATTAAAATTAAATTAAAAATACATTATTCAATAGCATTCTAGAATAGTTTCACGTTTTAAATCGATGGCTAAATTAAAATTAAGTGGCCCTTTATCAAATTTAATGGCTTATGGATCTCAAAAATTCTAAGTTTTAAATCTTGAAATTGAGAATATTAACATTTACAAATAATCATTCAAGTATCGATTCTAAGATATTGGGTACACGGTTTGTTTAACATCGATAGGCTAATGTGAAGTTTAGGCCCTTATATACTTATGACAGTCTTAATTCATTCTTGAAAATTCTAACTTAAATCTTGAAATTAAAATTAAATTACAATAAATTTCAAGACGTTTCTAAATATTTCACGTTTAAAATCGATGGCTAATTAATTTAGCCCTTATAATTTACAGCTTAATCTCAAAATTCTATCTTAAATCTTGAAATTAAAATTAAAATTAAATTTAAATAAAGTTCAATACTTTTGTAAATTTTTCACGTTACAAATCGATGGCTAATTAATATATCCTTTATAATTTACAGCTTAATCTCAAAATTCTAACTTAAATCTAGAAATTAAAATTAAATTAAAATAAATCTTAATACCTTTCTAAATATTTCACGCTTAAAATCGATGGCTAATTAATTTAGCCCTTATAATTTAAAGCTTAATCTCAAAATTCTAACTTAAATCTTGAAATTAAAATTAAAATTATATTAAAATACATTTCAATACTTTTTCTAAATATTTCACGTTTAAACTTGACGGCTAATTAATTTAGCCCTTATCATTTACAGCTTACTCTCAAACATCTAACTTAAATCTTGAAATTAAAATTAAAATTAAAGTAAAAAAAATTTCAATATCTCTAAATATTTCACATTTAAGTTCGACGGCTAATCACTTTAGCCCTTATAATTTACAGCTTAATCTCAAAATTCTAAATTAAATCTTGAAATTAATATTAATATTAAATTTCAATACTTTTCTAAATATTTCACGTTTAAAATCGATGGCTAATTAATTTAGCCTTTAGAATTTACAGCTTAATCTCAAAAATTCTAACTTGAATCTTGAAATTAAAACTGTAACAGCAAGACTAAAGTCAAGTTTAAGATTCAAGCCTTGTTTCAAGAGACGATATCGCATTTCATCAATTATAATTTCAAAAATTCTACGTTTCCATGAAAATGTTGAAAATGAACTGTAAATTTCGTAGTTTCGCAGTTAAGCTAACAATTCAAGTCTGCAGGTGCTAATTATATATTTATTTTAACCAACATATTATAAGGATATCAAATCAAAATTTAAAGACAGTCTCAAAATTTCGACTTTAAATTCTCAATTCAAATTTTTAACTCAAAATTTATAGTCGCATTTTGGGATGTAAGTAGGAACTACGAAATTGCAGTTAAGATTTCAAGCTGAAACCGATAAAGTATTGATTTTACTTCTAACAGTTTGTGTGTAATCACTACACTCTAATTTTAAGATGATTACTTAGATTGCCATCTTCAAATTTAAAATTTAAGCTCAGACTTTCCACTCAAATTGCAAATTATTAGTTATACTGTAGAAATGTAGTAATTTTCCCTTGAAAACCCCTGTACTGTTTATTTTTATAACAATTTTTCAATAATTGCTACTTTTTAAACTATCCTCATAACTACTTACCTAGCTTTTACGAACAAAATTACCACCATTTTGTTGTAAAAAACGAAAATTTCCACACAAATTAAAGCGGAAGAATTAGAACATGCTTTGACTATTTTTTAATTTTGTACATAAGCTCAAACGTTTTACTTTAATATAAAGTTCTTTTAATTACATTCTTAATTAATTTAGCTAGTTTACATGCCATTGAGAACTTGGGCATGGATTTTAACGCACTCTGTACAAAATTAATTATATTTTACTAATTCTTATAATTATATTGTGCATACATTATTCTATGCTGGCTAGAGGTTAGCGCATTAGACTTCTACGCTGAAGGTCCTGGGTTCAATTCCCAGTACCGGACCAGTAGATTTTTAACGGCCGTTCTCCGTCGCAAGGCAATGGCAAACCAGCGAGGTATTCTTCCTAGTAAATCTACCCTGCAGTAGAAGTGTTTACACTTCCTGTGGTTCGAAGTCCACGTTAAGCTGTAGGTCCTCTATGTATGTGGCACTCTAAACGCGCAACACAAGCATAGAAGAGAAGATCGCCACGTTTCGTAAGACATAAAGCACTCTAAGATGCTGAGTTACCACTCTAGTTTATTGTTTCGTAATTGGATTAAGAGCGCTGTGGTGGTATAAATCGTTTCATCCTATAACTATAAACAAAAACGAGGTTTTATTTTTTTTTGTAAATAAGAATTAATAGTTTGATAGGATTGCATAACGCACTATTCTTCTTCTTCGAGTGCTTTGAATTCTACGAGACGTAGCAGCGTTCTCCCTACGTCTGTGTTGCGTGTTTAAAATGGCACAGACATAGAGAACCTACAGCTAAACGCGTACTCCGAACCACGGGGAATGTAAACACCTACTCCAGAGAAGATTTACTAGGCAGAACACCTCCTTGATTTGGGAGGGAAAACGGCCTTTAACAATCCAGTGTTCCAATACTGAGAATTGAACCTCTGACCTAGCAAAATAAGCAAATACCCTGTAGTTCATTATAGAAGCTTAAACTTACGATTTTAATGACACCTTCCGTGATTTTTACAAGAGAACAACATAATTTGATTTCCTGCATTCCGAATAACAGTGTACTATGTTACAAATATGAAAATGAATTCGTAAACACGGGGCCATATTAAAAGATTAGAGGCGTCTAGACTTTTCTATAAATATTTAAAAATCTCCATTTGGCTGCTTATAAATGTTTAATGGATTACGCCACGACGTGTTTAATTTTACGTAGAATTTTGTAAACGGTTGCACTGCCAGCAGATTAACCGAGATTACGCCCAATAATTGATTAACGAAACCTTTCCTCCGTTTTGGAAGATTTAATAATTGCTGAGAGATTTGCGTCATCATTATGGCATTTTCCGGTTTCCCATTTATGATAATGGCCCCTCGTCTAATAAGTTAGTCCTTTTAATTGTTTTATTTGTTTGAATCAGACGCGCGTAATCACGACTAATTGAAAGTGTTCAGATTCTCTAAACAAATCTCGCGTCCTTATTAAATTCTAACGTCAATATGTGTAAGTTGTAACAGAAAAATATGCATAAAACATTAGCCACTACTACTCGTCTACACACGTCAACGTATAAATCTTTGTAGACAGTCCCTACAGCATCTTCTAAATATCTTTTAGGGTACAACTTTTACAATTAACGATATTATAATCATTAAAGAGCGAAATGAGATACACAAAAAATGAAGAAGATATTCCCTCATATCGGGCTGTGCAGAAAAAACGCCGTAGATACGATTACTAGCTAGATATATAATCAAATCCTGAAAAGATGAGGAGTGGGAAATAATCAAAGCGTATGGTTTAAGATTAAAGAAGGTTGTCAAATAAGCAACTTCAGACATATTTAAAGTTGAAATGTTTAAACATTATAGTTGCCAATACATTTGACGTTTAAAAATAAAGTTATGTATCAACCTCCGCGTATGTATGCATTAGAAAATGGGGTGGAAGCTGCTAATTAATATGCAAAAGGTGTCGTGAACATACCCTCAAAATATAAAAAATACTACGTCTATATCTTAAATGTATTTTAAAATACAGAAGGATATTTATAAACCTTAACACACTTTAGAAGGAAATTGTAAGATTGAATATTTATTAAAATATTTTTTTGCTATAACTAATTTAATTTAATGAAACATATTCTTACAATTAATCACTACAATCCGAACTAGAATCGCTTGAGTTATTTATATAGATTACAATAACATTAACCTTTATATCTAAAATCTATTCACGTTGATAACACTTCTTAATAAGATCTTTGGTATGACGTATACATTTTTCCCAAACCGTTGGAGTATATTGTAGTAGTGATTCAATCCACATTGGAATGACCTTGTCATCACCATAACCATATCTGCAAGTGTGGTTATTGTAGTTTTTTGCACCCGCCCATATCATTTTGATGGGATTAAACTCACAGTGGTACGGTGGCAAACGTAGAACTTCATGTCCACAACTTCTTAATAATTCATCAGCCACGTTACGTTTTTCCTTCCGATGCAATTTAGCCAGTGTAAGTAATTCCATTATGTGAAGGCTCGGACTAAAGGGAATGTTATTTGCAGTTAACCAAGCCGCAATATTGGACTTTGTTCAAGAAAAAGTGAATCATATGGAGCATCATTCATAATAATTGGTGAAGGTTCCTCTAAATTATTTATCATATGTGTAGTCAACCACTTCTTAAACATTTGTATATACATATATTGTTGTGTAAGGGGCTATAAATAAAATGAAAGGTTAAGACTACACATTGGGCGCCATAAAACAATATCAAATTCTTAACCAAGATATCCTCCTCTAGATGATTATCTAAAATAAACAAATTCATACATTGTTTAGCCAACACGAAATCAAATAAAATTGCAACAACCTTTTTGCAGATCTCAGGATCTCTGTTACAAATGGTAGAACTGTATGAACTCGTGTAGCTGGTAACAAAGTAAGTACACACGCAAAGAAAATTTAGGGAAAATCCAAAAAACTAGTTAGCAAAATTCATTTCAAAATTATTAGTGGTTTCCCTTAAATGACACAAAATACTACCCAAGTTCATAATTCAACATAAACATAATAAAACACCAATTTTTATTTTATTTAACCTTCCAAATCTTTATATTTTCTTTAAAAGAAACAGTCACCTATTTATTCGCTTATGTGACCGCCAACTTTAATGTACTCCACTCCTGCCTGTATTTTGAAATCAGCTAGCTTTGGTGCGACTGGTCCTTTAGCATGTAATGAATTCTCACCAAAAAAAAACGGCAAACTCGTAGTTCAAGGTTTTATTAAACGAAATTAGTGCAGTTAACTGTTGCTTGTTGTATCCAAATCTCCGCCACACGTAAGTAAATTCAGCTTTCAATACTTCTTTCCAATCAAGATACATCATTAATTGTTTATAAAACTTGTATGAATCATATCAAAGTCCTAACCTCCACATTGTTTCAAAGTAAAATTCCGTATTGTAGTTTCTTCCTGTAATTTATTCTTTTATTGCAATATTTTGAAGCACTTCCTTTTATTTATTTACTTATATTTAATTATTTTTTACTATTTCTTGTAGATTCCAAATTTACCACAAGTAATATTGACGTTTGTGTCAACTTTTTAAAATAAATTATCGACCAGCTCTAACAACTGAGAATCGATAAAAAACAAATGAAGGAACTTTCTATTTTTCCATCAAATTGGAATTTTTCGGAGATTTTCACTAATTCTCGATCGTAGGTTGAAGAAAACACTTTGAACGTAAACAAATGTTAACACATTTATATCAATTCAAAACACTAAGTTATAAACACCAAATACAGATTTAGCGGAGCTGCAAAAATAGCGTGCTTTCGGCTTCAAGATCTTATAGCATTTCACTTATTTTACAAGACAAAATTCATCGCTTTTTAGCGAGTTACCTAGCTACCAAACAAATTTTATGTTGTCCCCAAGGGGATGAGCCAATCGCAATAAAACATTAAATTCGACCAAATTAATTAGGAATATCTATAAAGTATAATAACATTCTTATCACTAATATAACACCAAAAAGGAAATTATCATATTTTTGATAATGCGTTTGTAAATTGACAAATAAGCCTTACATGAAATTGTAAATAAATTCTTAAGAACAACTTTAATGTTAATCAAATTCAACACAAAACTTCCTAACACACGTAAGGACATTACTACAAACATATTTTTCAGAAAAGGAAAGTGTTAAATTCACAAATTTACATTTTAGTATAAAGCTATCAAAATGATTAAATTTTTACTTATATTTGTTAAATTACAGCTCCAGAATGCACAAATAGGGTTGAAAAGTATCCCTTATGCCTTTCTGAAGATGAGTGTGATCCATAATAACCAGCTTCGCTACCTAGGAACGAATTTAGACAGCATATGTTGGCCTCTTCTGTATAAGACGTAATATTATGGCTAGCTTGATGGCTACTTCAAAATACTCTAATTCCTAATTCCTGGTATATGTAACAAATACAAATGAAATATGCAATAATTTAGGTAATATTTTCCTAAATTTAAATTCATTTTATAAAAATAGAGATTGAGAAAATTCTTTAAAAATAAAATACTACAAATAGAAAATTGCTATATGCATAAAATGAAAATTTTACACACAATTACCTACATTTTTGTGGAATACACACCTAATAGCAGGTATTTGTACAAGTACTACTATATTTTTAGGGCAATTATAAAAACTGAAATCCTTTGGTTTATCCTCAATACAATCGAAGGAATTCAATTTGAATTCTACTATAATACCATTTGTTATCATTGTTTACATTTTTTACAATCTGGAAATTAAAATGTGTTTCTGGCATAAGCTCTTGCCAAAGTTTAGAAGACATATGTACAGATATACAAAACATTCAAGTCTATTATTGTTAGACTGTTATGGCAACTGATAGCTGCAGTTCTAAGCGTTGACATCAACATATTAATAATTTCAATATCACCATATAATTAATTCAAAACTGTGCTAATTTTATAAGTTTCACATAGGCTGATGTCAGATTATTCGAAACACATTAGCTCTCCATTTACGGCGCAATAAAAAGGTTTACGTAGAGACTAATATTATATTTTTTATATAGCCATATCAAATCTGGAACGAATTCGATACTTTTGTATTTGAAAATCCTTATTTGTGTAGAAGTGACGCATTTCACAACTGCTTTAACAGAATAAGCAAAAGAAAATTACGTTTCACTAAACGCGCTGATGTCGGCTTGAAGGCAAAATCAAATTTCCGTTTAGAAATATTTCTGCCCCCAATCGATAACGTAAAACCAGCATTGCATAAGGGGCAAGAAGCGTATAAGAAACTAGCAGAGAATTTGGATCTCTCAGCAAGCTGCTAAGGTAGAAATGAAATGAAAATATTTAGATTGAATAACATTTTATGCTACCAACTCCAAGATCCTATAAGATTGATTCAATTCTAAAAATATCTGAAAAGTTTTGAAATAAATTAAGTATTTATTCTGAATATTTCAAATTTTTTATATTACATAAATTAACTTATACGTAAAACCGACAATTTAATTACAGTTTAAATAAGTAAAAAAAACATTTTTAATTTTGCTAATAACAATAGTTTACTATAATAACACAGTTTAGATGAAACAAAAATGTATTTGTTGCTTACAATAATTGCTCGAATGCCTCCCTCATTGTTTAAACAAAAATGAACCCCCCTCTTCATATTTTCAAAATTGACCACCAAATGTCGCTTTGTGATTTTTAAACGGCTTTCACTATGGCCGCCTATAACTCCTCAATTATGTGTAAAGTATTTGCATCTCTAACAATTTTAAGACGTTCAAACATGAAGTAGTCTGGAGGTATTAGATCTGGCAACCGCGATGGCCAATGACCGCTGTGTATTCATCTGTCATCGAAAGCTCCTTTAGATAATTCAAAGTTGCACCTACTGTGTGAGCTGTTCCACCATCTTGCTAGAAGAACCCAAGCTGAAACTCATTCATCGTGGAGTTGATAGACAAACGATCTTAAAAATAGTTGCTTCTAATTGTTGGTAAATATGCCATTATTAAAAAAAAAGGGACCAATTATTCTTCTTTTCGGCATCGCAATTTAAATCTGGCGATTGTGGCGGCCAAAGATCTCTGATTCTTATACTGTCATTATCCATTTCAGTAGACACATTCAACGTTGCATCTGCTGTGTGTGCTATTGCACCATCATGTTGGCGAAACCCAAGCTGAAGATTATTATCGTGAAACTGATCGACAAACAAAAATAGTTGTTGGTAATTGGCATTGATGAATTGGTTCAATTATTCTTCTTACATCGCAATCCAAAACTCAATTTTAAGGAGGTGTAATGAGGTCTCCTGATGAGGATTTACAATTGACCACGTACGAAAGTTTTGGTCGTTTACGTAGCCACAAAAAATTGTACCATGTTTCATCGCTGAAAATTTTCAAATCTAAAATGTAGTCGTTGCTATGGTTTTTATTAAACCATGCGCATTATTGTAAAGTCTGCTGGCAACAACTCTTAAACGACTGATGCCTTGTATGGGGGCACATGCAATATTTTTTTAAACTATAAGTCACGAACCGTATGCCCTACAATTTAAATGTTCAGTAACTCAGTTACAAGAATACCATCTAATTCATTCATCCATCAGTTGTTGAATATCATGTATGATATCTTCCGTAAGCACAGATGCCTTGCTCGTAGACTTTCCTTTACGGACAAAATCGGTCTGACTACTGAGGTGAAACCGACGGACTCTAAATCTATTGATAGGAGTCCTTACAGGGCATTGTAGACTTAGAAGACAGCTAAATCTATTAGATGTCAAGAAGGATCCGGCATGTTAGGCATGTGGCAGGCATAAAGAAACTACCCTCTACTTGGTAGGAGAATGCAAAGCATCTGTGCGATTGAGGCACCCAGGCTTTGGTACAGGGACGTTTTCAAAATCAGACTTGAACTCTCTTGCTTAGACAGATATCCTGGTATTCATAAGGAGATCAGGAAGGTTCGGCGGGGGAAACGGAGAGGATGAACAAGCGAGTAGTGATGATTAGGAGGAAACTAGGGGCTATGAAAAATGGCTATTAAAGGCCTACTTGCAGGTCATCTTAGCGCTCCCGAAATCTACTACTACTATTTCATTACAGAAGCTGTCTGTTTCGTGGTACCGTTAAACAATACGATGTACGTGCTGACTGAAACTTTCATAGCGGACAGCTTCGTTGGGGAATTGCTCTTGGAACTGAATGAAGCAAGAACGAAAGGAATACTGCCAACACTATTTTGATCACGTTTTCCGGATCGAAAGTAGGCTTTCCAAATAATTGTATCTTGCTCTACTGTGAATACTATATTAACCTAAAATTACACACTTTGTATTCTTATACAAAACAAAATCAGAACACACTCTTAATATATTTCTAAAATAAAATATAAATATTTATTACATTTTCAAGTTTGTTTGTTTTTCCTGTACTTTTCATTTCTCCGTTCTTCGACAACTTTATCTATCACCGCTTCTTAGCTAACTCATTCGCCTATGTTTTCTGAAAGTTACTTCAACACTACATATTACCCTTCTCTCTTTCCTAACTCTCCCAAGCTTTCGCCTTTTCCTCGCTACTCTTATCTGTGGACCTTCCTTTTACTTTCTTTTCTTTCTAACTGTACTTGTTCCTCCCAGTTTTACATTATTCCCCCAATACGTTACTGCTGCTTTCTATTTCTTATCAACTGTCTGATTTTTTGTCATTCCCTTTTTTCTCCCGTTTTCATACCTTCTACATAGTTTATCTGTGTTTGGTGTATGTAAAGTTTATTTACTTTCAAATTTTCCTCGAATTCAATTTATTTGCACCAAAACTACCCCGTACAGTCCTTCTGCTTCCTTATTCGTATAACCTTTACCT
Source organism: Limonius californicus (assembly GCA_014611495.1). Taxonomy (NCBI): domain Eukaryota; kingdom Metazoa; phylum Arthropoda; class Insecta; order Coleoptera; family Elateridae; genus Limonius; species Limonius californicus. The sequence goes on from JABXWE010048249.1 coordinate 11,199, forward strand.
TTTAACACAGCAACTTTATCTGTCGCCACTTCTTATCTAACTCATTACCCTGAGCTTCCACCCTTTTTTTCTAACAATACATGTTGCCCTTCTCCCCTTAGCCATTCAGCCAAGCTTACACATTTAGTTCATCACTTTCATCCATAGTCTTTTCTTTCATATTCTGTTCTCATCAATTATAAGATTTTCCTTCTCTTCTATATGATTTGATCAATACTTTGCCCCAGTTTTCTATTACCCATCACCTATCTACCTTCTATCATCTGCTTTTCTGGAACGTTCTACGTCGTTTACCGCAAGTATATGGTATCTCTAAAGTTTGTTTTCTAGCTCAACTGCATAATCTTTCATCTTTTTCCTCTAATGCTAACTCTTACCGCTCCTCTCCTTCCTAATACTGTGTATCTAGATCATTCGCCTAAGCTTTTATCTTTTTACTCCAACACTATAGGTTACTCTCCTCTCCTTTCTCATTCTCCCAAGCTTTCATCTTTTTCTTAGCTCTCTTATCCATGGTCATCGTTTTGATCTTTTCTTCTCTCCAACCATATCTGTTTCTCCCTCTTCTGTATGATTCTTCCAGTACTTTACCTCTGCTTCTCTTTTCTATCACCTACATGCATTCTCATCCTCTGCTTACCTCTCTCGTTCTCATACCTTCTACATCATTTACGTATATTTAATGTGTCTAAAGTTTGATTTCTAACTAATTCACCCAGGTTTTCGCCCATTTTCTCCAAAGCTACTTCTTACGGTTTTTCTCCTTCCTTATTTTTTCCACCTTTATCTTTTAATTTACCAACCCTATCTGTAGCTGCTTCTTATCTAGGTTATTCACCTAAGCTTCCTCCTATTTTCTCTAACACTACATGTTGCCCTACTCTCCAGCTTCATTATTGCAAGCTTTCACCTTCTTCTTATATTTCACTTTTCTTTTATTTTCTTTTATCTCCAACCATACCCGTTTCTTCCTATTCTATATAATTTCCTCTATACCTTAGCCCTGCATTCGCATCCTCTGCTATTCTTTCCCGTACCTTCTCTACATAGTTTATCAGTAGTTGACGCCTGAAAAGTGTTTTTTGTGGCTCATTCGCCTAACTTTCAACTATTTTTTTCCAATACCAGCTCTTACCACTCCTTTCCTTTCTCATTTTTCCAATCTTAATCTTTTAACTTACCCATTTTATCTGTAGCAACTCTTATCTACTCATTAGCCTCAACTTTCTTCTGTTTTCCCCCTACACATTGCCTTCCTATTTTTCCTCAATCTCCCAAGCTTTCATCTTTTTCTCAAGCCTCATATTTGTTGTTCTTTTTATCTTCTTCTCTTCTTTTGCGGTCTTCTATTAACTTCCCCAACACATTAGCCCTGCTTCCTGTTTTCCATGACCTATCTATCATATCATCCACTGATTTCCTTTCACGTGTCCATACCCTTTACATCGGTTATCAGTATTTGGTGTCTGTAAAGTTTATTTTCCAGCTCATTCTCTTAATTCTGTCTAATTCTTCCTCTCCTTTATCATTCTTCTAACCTTTATCTTTTCATCAACAACGTAAACTGTTGCGCCTTCTTATCTAGCTCAATCGTCCAAATCTTCACTTATTTTCGACAACAGTGCCTCATTTCCTTCTTCATTCTTCCAGTCTTTCACCATTTTCTTTCCAGCGTGACCTGTGGTTCCATCTTTGCTCTTCGTTTTCACCTAGTTCCTTCCGCAGCTATATTATTCTGACAGTCTTTACTTCTCCTTAATCCAAATTTGCTTCTTTGAGTTTTTTCTCAAGTTTCCTCACTTTCTATATGGTTTATCTGTATTTGGTGTGTGTAATCTCCCTTCTCCAGCTAATTCGACCAAGTTCTCATCTATTTTGTCCATTAATACCTCATAACACCCCTGTCCTTCTTCATGCTTTTATCTTGCTCATCAGCAACCTAATGTGTTGCTGCCTTTAGCCTGTTCATCCCAACCTTTACCTATATATTTTTTCCAACATCAGCTGTTGTCTTCCTCTTCTTCCTCATTCTTCCAAGCTTTCACCTTTTTTCGTACCAGCCTGACGTGTGTTTCCTTCTTTGCTCTTAATTTTCAGCTTATTTTTCCCACTGCTATATTATTCCACCAATTCTTACTTTTCCTTCACCCTAATTTCCTCCCTTTGTTTGCTTCCTATTACACGTTCCCTCATTTTTTACATATTAATAAGTATTTGGCGTCTGCAAAGTTTTAGTGAATAGACGCCCACGTGCAGAGAATTACTCGTCTGCTGGTATCGTACATTAATTCAAGGAAACATAACAAAACTATGCAGATAAACATGCCGAAGTACTAGAATAAAAACTGTTTAGCTATGTCTGCCTCATCGTGTTTAGTCTAACAGTAGATCACTAATAATTTACGTTTACGTGCTATTTACGTAACTGAAAAGCACCAGATATTGTGTATGGTCCAAACTCCAAGGTGTTTCCTTGCAAACTTTAATGGGGTCTGGGGAATACTTGCCAGTTTATTATTGAGAACTCAAAGAATGTAAAATGTATATGTAATGTCTAAATTATTTGTTGAGCATATTTCTGTTGTTCTGTAAGTACTTATGTCATATTTGTATAATAATATGTATCGCATATTATGTACTTCGCTTTCCCAAACAATGTTTTTCCAGTTTTAAATACTGAAAGTGCATTTTTTTCATATTTCAAATGTATATATGATTTTTAAATAAGGGATAATTAGCGTCCAAAACACTTCAAACGGTGCAATTTCAGTCATCCTTTTTTTGTATGTATTTTTGGCGCCAATATTTTACGGCTTTTAATAAGTTTGCAACATCAACAAATAGAGGTATTGTAATATATAGGAGGGATATATCTAAGGTTAAAGTTGTAGTGGCTATTTGGAAACAGAAATTTACTTTTCAAAACTTTTAAATGCATATATTTCTGATTATCCGGACCATTTTGAAAATTAGTTGTAATATATGTAATAACAAGAACGTGTTATTGTATATTTTGTTTTTCAAGTCATATTTCGAAAAGCATTGGCAGGTATCGTAAGTTAACTTATGTATTTATCTTAAAATATATACGTTATAAAAAAACCACTTGGCCCCCACGATTACCAAACTTAAATCTTGTAGGTCTCTAGTTATAGACCTGCCTTACATAAAGAGTATTTTTGATGCGCCCAACAAATACACAAGACCTGAACCAAATGAGTTTCAAAAAATGGCAGATGTTTCTGTTAATCTTTTACAACATACTGTTCACAATTTACAAGAGACTCCGTTGTTCGTTGAGAAACAGAAACCTCTTTCTTCTGAATAAGCTGTTTTAATGAGTTGGAAATGTATGTCGCATATTTAAAAACAACCTGTACATTTCAAAATAATGGATGCATTTTCTGAGCCGCGTGTATGTACATCTCATGAAATAAAAATAGAATCTTCTTCTTTTCAGGAAAAATGTACTTTGTTTTCTATTAAGGAGTATAAGTCACCAGATAATTCGTAAAACAAATATACAAAGTGGTTTCGATAATGTTGGTACAGTATTAACTGGAAGAAAAATCTCTATAAAGTGCCCAGTGCCAGAGATCACATACGAAGCTTTCTTAATATGAAAGATGGAGAATCATTTAAATTAGAAAAAAAAAGGGGTAGAATAAAATTATAAGCCGGACAGGAAGCTTACCCCAATGGAAACGGGAAGAGAAGTTCCACTATATGGTTTACGATTATCGAAGATGTTCGTATGACAACCGGGACCGACGGCTTGTATTATGTGCCCTCCGAAGTATGGCCTATTGCATATGCCATTATATTACTCCACCCATCCCTACGCTGACCATATCTATATTTCACAAACATGTTTTTTTATGTAGAAAACTACGTGATATGGGTAATGTTTGTTTTAATGTTTTCGATCATTGATCGATCATTTAAGTTGAATATTGTTGTTTTTCAATACTGGTACAGAATATTCAATGATAATTAAGTATCTTGAAACACTATTTATTAATATCCTTGAAAATGCTTTTAAAAAGAACTTTTAACCATTACAAACGCTAACATGCGCGGAATGCTTCTGAAAACTTATGTTAAAACCGCAACCGCTACACATTCTTACTTCTGTATTTATATGTTTATACTTTGTGCTGTTAAGTAAAAGCCATTTTTTCAATGAAATATCTATATTAAGAGTTACAAATTGTTTAACGTAAATAGAGACACTCGTTTTGTTTGGCATTTTTGTGATAATAATTTTCTTTTTTTTTTTCTTTAAAAGAATCGTGGAGTTGCCATAGCAACTCCACGATTCTCAACCCACCCCGCTTACCTCGGATCAGCGCACGTAGCGCTATGCACGAGTCTAACATGCCCCACCCTTGTAAAACCCCCCCAACTATGCTACCGAGTCACTCCCGCTGCTCCAGAATTAATTAAAATTCGGGCCACAACGGGAGTCGAACTCGGGTCAACCGGTTGCGAAGCGGACTCTCGCCCACTGCGCCACCCGGTCGCCAATAATTTTCTTGATCGTACTGTATTACCTTGCCTTGGATAGTATACCGCAGGTTGAATAACGATAGCCTTCTGAAAGTCATATTCATTGTTGATGGTAATTAGTTTATCCTGTAATTTCTCCATAGTTGTTTTATTTAAGTAATTTTGTAAAAACAGCTCAAGTTTCTTCATGTCCGGTTATTCTTACTTTTTCTGTTCATTTATTAATTTTCTCTTAATCTTTCAGCAATTTGCCTTCTTACTTTTATACTTAAGCGTTTCACGTGTTCTTGTAATACATTAGCATACATATTCCCGCTAACTATCTGCAGTTTCTTTTGAACATCTTTAACCATCTTCGTTACTATTTTTATAATCCTTTTCTTTTATACATTTGTCTTATTCGTTCCTTTTGTTACATTTCCATTCTGCTTAGGCTCTTAACTAATTTTATATTCTACATATCCCTTCCTGAATTTCTAGTTTGGTTCTAGTTAATTCGTATTAAATTTCTTCTTTTGTGACTCTTTCTTCTCTATTTCACTAAGTTCTTTACATAATCTTCTTGATTTTGTATTTTTCTTCTTCTTTTCTCCAACATTATACCGTTTCCATTATACTGCTTTCACTTATTGTTATCTTTTAATCGGGTAGGAAACCTGTCATGACGCTTCTCTACACTAGGTATTAGCTCTAATCTTTATTCTGCTCGTTGAAATTCGCATCCGAAACCAGTTGCAAACGAAGTGGAAGTAAATTTTACGTTCTTCTTCTTCTTTTAGCCTATTTTCTATCCCCTTTTTGGATGTAGGCCTCCCCAATCTGTTTCCAATTCTCTCTGTTCTGGGTCATTCTTTGCCATATTAAGCCTGCGTGTTTTGCTATGTCGTCTTTCCATCTCATCTATGTCCTACCTTTCGATCTCTTTCCTGTATATGGTCGCCATTTTCCTATTTGGTAGTTCTACAGTTGATCCTGCAGACGTTCGTTATGTCCAGCCCAATTCCAGTTTAGTTTAGCTGCTTGTTCAATGAAATCTATGGCTTTCGTTTTCCTACTTATCCAGTCATTTCTCTCTCTATCTCTAACCGAATTCCCTACTATTTGTCTTTCCATGGCTCTCTGCGTATTTCTTATCGTATCTAGGTTTGATGTTGTGAAGGTCCATGTATGAGCTCCATATGTGATGTTTGGAAGGATGTATGAATTAAATACTTTGATTCTTATGTGTAAAAGAATCTTTTGGTTCTTTAGTATGTACGACAATTTGCCAAAAGCCGTCTATCCCATTCGTACTCTTCTAGCTATTTTGGCGGTTTGATTTTCCTTGTTTACCTTTATGATTTAGCCTAAGTATATATATTCAGTCACTTGTTCTATTTCGATATCATTTACTGTTATGCTGTGTTGTTCGGTGCTGTTTGACAATATCTTAGTTTTATCGAGATTCATTTTAAGGCTTTTTTCTAAGGATCTACGGTGCATGTCATTGATCATTTCTTGTAAATCTTCCTTTTTGTTAACAAACAAAATCACATCGTCAGCGTGTCTAAGATTATTTAGATATTTTCCGTTAATACAGATTCCCTTTCCTTTCTAACTCAAAATTTTAAATATGTCCACATTGCTAAGGGGGAAATGGTATCACTCTGCCTTACTCCCCTTCTGATTGGTATGTGTTTCGTTTTCAGTTCTTCGTCTAGTTGCACTATCATTGTTGCATCTTGGTATATGTTATGTATTAGGTCACGATATCGAGAACCTACTCTGCAGTTACGAGTGCTACTTCCACAGCCCATGTTTCTACGCTGTCGAAGGTCTTTTCGTGATCTATCAATGCTAAGTATATGGGAAGGTTATATTCATTGGTTTTTTCAATTAATGTTTTTAGAGTGTGTCGATGGTCACATGTGCTGTACCCTTTCCTAAAGCCTGTCTGTTCAACGGGTTCATAATTATCAAATTTGTTTGCTAGTCTGTTGTTAACTATTCTTATGAACGTTCTGTATATTGGCGACAGGAGTGATATAGGCCTGTAATTATTGTCTAGTTTTGTCGGGCCACATTTTTATGTATCAGGATTATCTTCACCTCTTCCATTGTTTTGGTGTATAGGCCTGTAATTGTCTGGTTTTTCTGGGTCACCTATTTTATATATCAGGATTATTTTCAGGTCTTTCCATTGTTTTGGCATATAGGCCTGTAATTGTCCAGTTTTGTTGGGTCACCTTTTTTTATATATCAGGATTATCTTCAAGTCTTTCCATTGTTTTGGTATATAGGCCCGTAATTGTCTAGTTTTGTTGGGTCACCTTTTTTATATATCAGGATTATCTTCAGGTCTTTCTATTGTTTTGGTATATAGGCCTGCAATTGTCTAGTTTTGTTGAGTCACCTTTTTATATATCAGGATTATCTTCAAGTCTTTCCATTGTTTTGGTATATAGGCCTGTAATTGTCTAGTTTTGTTGGGTCGCCTTTTTAATATATCAGGATTATCTTCAGGTCTTTCTATTGTTTTGGTATATAGGCCTGCAATTGTCTAGTTTTGTTGAGCCACCTTTTTATATATCAGGATTATCTTCAGGTCTTTCTATTGTTTT
>JABXWE010048250.1:0-12751 GCA_014611495.1 Limonius californicus
GTATACTTATAGATATTAGGTGCTAGGGGCAACAACCTTGAATTATTTTGTCAACTTATCAGAAATTAAGTAAACATTATGGTAAAACAGATAGAGGAAATGGGATAGACTCCCTAAGAACGTAATTTTCTCTGTGATCTAGCCTATTTGAGAACGTTTCAGAGTAGCAGATATTAGGGCTGATTGTACACGTAAAAATCCTTGTGTTCATCTAAGCGTATTCACTTAAATTGACGTCAAAGATATATTTGTGGTAACACAATCTAAGCAGAGAGCGATTTTTGTTTCAATTACTTATATTACTTAAGAGACCCACTGCGAAACAATTTATAGAAAAAGAATCGAACATAACCTGCAAATAATATATATTTTAGTTTCTCCGTATTTTAGATGTTAGGTGCTACGGGCAACAAACCGGAATTATTTTGTCAATTTATCAGAAATTAAGTAAACATTAAGGTAGAACAGATAGAGGAAATGCGATAGGCTCCCTGAGAACGTAATTTTCTCTGTGATCTACACATTTAGCCTATTTCAGAGTCGCAGATATTAGGGCTGATTGTACACGTAGAAAACCTTGGGTTCACCTAGGCGTCTTCACTTAAATTGACAAAGATATGTTTATGTTTACATAATTTAACTAATTTAAGCAAAAAGCCATTTGTTTCAATTGTAGCACTCATGATTTATGTACAACATAGGAATGCAACATAATTTACAAAAAATTTAGATTTTAGGTGCTTGATATTTAGATACTGCCTGTACTGTATTTCGCGTAAAGCAATTAAATTTTCCTTCTCGTATGCACTTTTGTGCTTATTGAGAGTTGTTACGCATTTAGAGATATCTGTTAAGTACCTATCTACAACTCTTTCTGATATATAAAACATTTGCATTATGACACAACTATTTGTGTGTTGGTGACACTGATCGAGAGTTGGTGACATTGACCAACAGTTGGCAACACCGAAGTGTCAACAAGTTAACCCGCGTAGTGTTTTAGTAAGGGTTTTTACCTAGTGCACTTAGTGTATGTTCGCTGGTTTTAACACACGAGAAGATTGCATCATGTCTCGTTTGTTCAATTTTGAGAAGATAAAATTGTGTATGTGTGCTAGACTAGAAAGCTACGTAATACGAAAAGTAGCGTAGTAACCGCCAATCTGAAAGAACATGAAGTGTGTGATCTGGCATCTTTTATGCTCCCAAAATTCATAGGAATCATTATCGAATGCCTGTCATAGCAAGAGATATAAATATTATATCCCGTTTGCTTGAATACGCCCAAGGAGTAAGCGATCTACTACAGGAGGAGGTAAAAACTGATGAAGGGCATCCATCTACAAGTAAACATAATGGTAAATTATCCTTTGCTTTTATTGAAAAAATATGCAGTTTACTTTGGAACCTGCTGGATGAAATACAATTGATGGTTTAATGTTTCTAATTGTTTGTGTCCTAGGCAACAAAATATATCAAAAAAAAGATAACGAATCTTCAAGAACACAGTAGTGGGAAATGGAAGTGGCTGTTGAGGAAGCTCTGACCCCCCCCAAAGAAATCTAATTTTCAATGCAAGTCTAAAGAATATGAAAAGAAACAAGAGGATACAAGGAACATGAAAGATTTAGGTAGCTGTTTTAATTTTGCAGAAGCAGTCTTTAAAAATGCTTTATTGTTTTAGCTCGAATGCCTACCAAATCACAAGGAAAGAATCATTTTAGTAAAAAGAGTTAGAAGAAAGAGAATAGAATTGGAAACAGATTCAGATACCTAGTGATGAAATTGAAATACCTCAAAAAGAGGAAAATGAACTTCTAGGTAGGAAATTTCAATCAGAATTATTTAGTACATATACTGTCCTGTACCTATACTGTCACTGTCAGAAAAGTTATTAACACGGATTCTGATGCAGATTCTTATGTTTCCGAATTAAGAACACCTCCAAAAGGTAGAAGAGGAGTTACAGGTATAAAGATACAATCACAAATTGTTAACTTTTTTCTATAAATTTGCATTAACATTTTGTAGCTGACTGTCGTCAAGGTGTCCCACTTTAGGCAAACGAACTGGTGTTTCTTTTAAAACCAGGGTTAGAAACATTCTGGTATTACAACGCAGAGAATAGCTTTGTAATAGAGAGGAATCTGTTGCAAGCAACCTGATCATTAAATAAGTCGCTGCCGTTCCCTCAAAAATCTGCATAATCATAGCCGACACATTTTTTCATATAATATTTTGTTAATGTGTTATGTACGAGTAAGTATTGGCTATTTATGTAACTAGTTATGAAAAGGGTTATTTTGTGTAGCGAAATGGAATATGAGTTACACAAAATAACATTTCATAACGTGTTGCATACAAGATTTTATCTAATTTTGACCAAAACATAGTTTTATGATTTTTCAGTTGATCTGTCATTAAACGTCATAACTAATTTCCTTAAAAACGCCATACGACAAAAGTCGTATTAAATTAATAATGACAGTTTCCACGCTATTAACAGGTTACGAAATATTTTTCATTACGTAACTAGTTACGAAAAGTAAAGCGTTGCCTAACGTCAGACAGTTTTGAAAAGTGTCGCTTTATGTGTCAAAATTAGATAAAATGATTTTGTTTTGTAGAGTTTATAGGAAATCATTGTAAGTGGTTTATTAGTTAACATTTTTCTGTGTACATCTTTAGGTGAATTGTAGATTTCTAAACGTTTTTCATCAATAAACCATGTTCAATTTGTTAATGAAGAAAATTAATAATTAACAAGTAGAACATCGGAATTAATTATTATGCAACATCAGCTCACTAGCTTCTATGGTTAGAAATGCAAATATTAATAATCCCTTTTTTGTATCCTTAGTGGAAAACAGCCATTTGATTAAGTAGAATTCACAAAGGAAATGTTTTATTTTACTCATTAGCAACACTTTATTCGTTAGCAACACTTTATTCGTTAGCAACACTTTAATCGTTAGCAACACAACCACATAAAAAATGACATTTAACGAAAAAATTATTCACTATATTTATTGCCATAAAAATTGTTCAAAAGTTTTATCATATTTTTCTTTTGACTTTGATGGAAGTAGATTTAGAGTCGCTTCTCTGGCGGCTTCCAAAATACTCTCATTTTCTTCAAACTGCATCTTCTGTTAAAATTCTGTTTTGTTTAATTTGTCGTCATGCGTTGCTAAGGTTACTTTTAATAGGCAACTATGTTAAAGATTGTAATAAAACAATTTTTGTTAAAATATTCTTAGGTTTTCCACGTTTTCCATTAAGGATACAAAAAAATAGCATGTTTAACTCGTAAGAAAAGTGGTCTACTATCTCGTGAAAACTTAATTTACTCGCTAACGCTCGTAAATCAATCTGTTTCCACTCGATAGTAAACAACCACTTTTCTTTACTTGTCAAACAATCTACTATTAGTAAATTGACATTTATATTGCAACACATATCAAAAATGTTGTTTTAAATTTATTATATTTTACGGTTTATGTAAGATTAGTTATAGCAAAGGTCCATTTAATGTTATAAATATTTTTTTATTACCTAGTGTTCGTCATTCTAGATTTTAATTTTTTGTGTTGATTGTATGTCTCGAGCAGGTGCTAGGTAAATAGTATGATCTAAATATAACATATTTATTTAAGGAATTAATGTTTGTGCAGTGAGAAATAGGCATCCACAAAAGTTGTTCTGATCTTACTACTACATATTTTAGTTAAATTAGTTCACTAGTGTGCAGTACATTATTTTTGTGTGAAATGCTTGTTAATCTAAAGTTTAATTAATAATTTTATTTTACTTCTAGTTGCATGTTGCACACATCAGATAGATTAGATTAGATTCAAACTTCCCTATAATGTTATATTTACATTTATAAAAATAAACCATTTCTAGATTTTTTTCTTGTGATTTCACACGAGGTTGAAGAACATCACATTTCTTTATTAAAGCACAATACAGTTACTTTATAAAAACTGGACGTGTAAAATGATTATTTATTTAAATAAACTAACAAAATGTCCTGTCTTTCCATTACTAATTTAAAATTTAGTGTGGTAGTTACTTATTACATTAGTCGCGAACCTAACCAGCTTGGTTTCAAACCTAAAAAAAGTGCTTTGAGGAGAATATACGGCGGGGAAGTGGTGGCTGAAGCTTACGCTTAACGTATATATATATATATATATATATATATAGTAGTAGTAGCTTTTGTACATCTTCTATGGTTAACCTTTTAGCGACCTTGAAGATGCCTTAAGGTTGCTCTATGGTTAACTAATTTATGACCTAGTTCATCTACAAGTTAGCTATTGGTTGACTAATGGTGACCTTCTATTTTTGAGATGTTAAATTTTAGCTATCTTTTAGGTAACTTTCGTTACGTGGGTTGTCATAGTCCTTTCATAGGTTGCAAAACGTTTGAATACAGTGTTCCATTTTTGATAACCAATTTATAATTGATCCATGCACATGTTTACGTTTTTGGGTATCCATGGCTGAGTTTAAATTTCATTCCTAGCATTACTTATAGAATATTAGTAGTCGGCTACATGCGTGACATTCATTAGCTTCCATTATCATAATTTATAAAAAGAAATCTCGTATATAGGGCGTTCGCTGCCCCTTGTTTCCACCATGCAACATGATTTAGCCATGAGCAACAACGTCACTCTGAGTTTTATTTTTTCAGCCGTTTAGCTTCTCTAGGAGATAGTACAGAATGCCTAAGAAACTATATTATGATAGGTGTACATACATACATGTTTGTACTAACTGTTTACCTTAAAATATAGTTTTCAATAGGGACATCGAATTTAAAAATTCAAGCGGAAGTATAAAAAAGAAATTTTAGTATTAGCGGGCTATACACAACTATTTTTATATATAAGTTTTGCAGCGTAGTAGTATACGCTTTTAGCTTTACTTTTCAATGCAGAATGCAGAATATCATAAATCTTTTCTTCTTCCTATGTATAACATTAGTTTGATCTAACTTGCAAGGTGTTTTAAAATGTTTGATGAAATAACAACGTTTCTATTTCATCCATGTAATAAAAGAGTGAACTGCACATGTGTACATGTTTCCATTCGATAAAAGCAAGCGAGCAGTCGCTGTACACTAAATTGCATCTGATATCTCTTCTACAATATGGCAGAAATCAAATTCATGCGAATAAGATCCTCAAAATCCTTTAAAGCACGTTGAATTTCAACCAGCAATTCGTATCCCATTTTAAGTGCATGTAACATGTCACGTAAGATTTGGATACTGCATTCCTTCAATCACCAGCAGGGAACTTCCGAATACATGAACTTGAAACATGAAAACTTAATCTCTGCCATCTGATATATCATCGTGCACTTACAACTACAGCTTTTGGGTCTCCCTGCAAATGCATAACAAATAAAGCAAGAGAGATAAGACAGACACAAACAGTCACATTTGAGGCAATGGTAGTTGCATTATTTGTTTCTTGGTTCTGTGTCTTTATGATCTCCACTTGAGACATGCTTGAGTAATTCAGTACTTTGTAACTACGCTATGCCACTACTGTATAGATATGTAGTCCGTTACGTAATTCAATGGCGCTCGTTTTCGAATGATAAACAAGATTTTCTGAATTTGTTCTATGAAAGCTAAAAGACGAATATTAAGTTTATTCAATTTCGTCGTAATAAAGAACTGTAATTTTATATTGAATAAAAGTTATAATTTGTTTATTAATAAAACAGCAAAAATTGTATCGGTTTCAAAAGATATGCTTGGATTTCACTGTAATAGAAAGTATTATTATCTACGAAATTAGATCTATAAATTCTGAAACGAGGTTTACCTACGTTTAAGGTTGATTATTACATAATAACAATTTCGTTTTCAGTAGGTAGAATTCAGATCAATATTCAATTTTTGTATTATTTAAAAATTTTCACATTGGTATAATTATTAATGGTACATATAAAGTGTGTCCATAAACTCCCTCTAAGCACGGCAATGTAGTTATTGTTAAGAGACGGAGACTCTATTAAGGAGGTATTAGATAGCATCTCAAGTTTATTAAAAATACAATTTAAAACTATAAATATGACCGAATGACTAATATAATAAAAAACATTTTCTGTTCTCATTTTATGTGAATAATTTAGTTGTTAACGAAGACACTGTAATCATTAAATATATCACCAGTTTTTAGGTTTATGTTAATAAACATCATATCTACTTAAGGCATTTTCTTATTGAACAATATTTGTTTGCTACTATTTTTATTTTTTTCTAACAAATAACAATAAGACAACACAAAATCAATAAAAAAGTAGTATTTAATAGTAATATGAATCTAAAAAAAATTGACAAGAAATAAAACATTAAACATATAACATAAAACATAAAAAGAATCATTAAATTATGACCATAATTTTATTTTTAAGTAACTATTTTATAAACCAAACGAAGTAAAGCGCTGACCAATGCATATTGTGCTCAATTACCTCGATTTTCACGACCCGAGTTGTCTCTAATCTCTCTCATTTTCCGTTTACGAATCCCATGCTTGCTCCTATTAGATATATGTCTGGTATGTATACAGTTTTTCGAAGTGTCAACTGTGCTTCATCTAATACACGTCTCCACGTTGTGTTTATTTTTTGCTATTGCTTTATTTTCCTAATTTGTTTTAGAATTCAGTTTTTTTCTTTGTATGCATGTTATTCTACATAATTGTATCGCGTTTTTTCCTTAAGTGAAAATCGTAATTTTTTTTCTTAATCCTAAAAAATAAAGGTGACTGTTTTTAATAACTTTTTGGTAATTGTAAATAGCGTGTATGCCCTCCTTGAACCTGATTTAGGCAATTCAACCATTGTAGGATTAAATTGATCAAATTTGAGGAATTGGTTCAAATTTTTCTTGAAGAGTCTCTGACAGCTATACGACTACAAATCCGCTTCTGAAATTCAACCCAAAGATTTTTAGTCTGGTTAAGATCCTAACTGCATACTGCCCAATTAAGTCTTCGAATGCCAATCTCATTTACGTATTCAGTTATGGCACGTGCAATGTGTGATCGGGCGTAATCATGCACCAAAACGAAGCTATTTCCACTAAAATGGAAAATGGGACGATAGTTTCAAGAAAAATATCTTCCACATACCTATAGGCGTTCAAAGCATCATTTCAACCGTTCAGATATAGTGCAGTCCGCATATCGTTCGTTTCGTCTTCTCCCCACCATTTCTCGAATATCAGGTGCTTGTGTTCGCAAACAAACGCGCGACCATCAGTGAAGAAAATTTCACTACATTGCCGAAGAGACCAATTTACATGTAATCGCGCAAACTGACGACGTGCCCTTCGATGCCTAGGTAGCAATTGCGGTCCTATGGCAAATCTCCTCAATATAAACTACTTTCGATAAGTCTCCGCCTAATCGTCCTCTCACTTATTTTAACCCCATACACTCTTGGCAAGTGATGTTGAAGTTGAACCGCTGTTGATATGCGATTCCTTAGTTTAGTGTGTTGTGCACAACAAAACGGTCATCAACCGCAGTTGTCGTTCTTCTTCTTTCGGATCCTGCTCACTTTACGAATATGCCAGTCTTCAGCAACCGGCCCGTTCCATGCATCCTTGACGGTAGTGTGAAGTATGGCAACCTATAACTATCCTCAATCAAAGCAACAACTTGAGCAACGTCCGCAACAGTTAACGGTATTGTTATTACATTAAAATTTAATTAATTTAATTTAATTAACTGTCAAACTTAATTCCAGAACTATAGCACTGTTAAATCATTTACGGTAACATGTTAATACTGTTGAGAAGAGAATCTCGCCTATTAAAATTAGAACTAGGGGTATTTTGGAATGAAATAAGCATCTTAAAGCATAGACAACTAAGAAAATTAGCTTAGCGACCTATTTAGTTAGAAAATATGCAGTTAACAGGACTTTTATAAAATATTTCAGGATGACCGGATTCTTTACCGGTCATTATAATTATATGGTCTGAACACATTGCGAATGAACGCGCCAAATTGCAAAGGATTGAGCATTTTTAAATCCTAACTTTATTAACTATATTTCGTTCACTGGGAAGGCAACCATGATGTAAACAAATCATCTGTTAGGGGCGACTATTTACAGTTGTATATTTTACGTAAATTTCATATGACAGGATTAGCCTGGCCAATCATAGACTGTGGTGCAATTGTGCAGATAGGATTTTCACGTGGTTTTATTTTGATCATGGTTTGGAAAAAGGCACTACTGCAGATCTAAACTTTTCGAGTTACAATATTGGACCTAATCTTCGTTAGTTGAGAATATGACCACAATGTAAAATCACGGCATGGAAATCGCTGGCAACATGGTTGCAGTACTGTCTCTACGATGGTTGCCTGAAGGAGTTTCAAATATCTCACCGTGTCAAGCATCTCCCGCCATATTAAAGTGTAGGAAATTTACGTAAAATAAACATCTTGTGAATAGCCTTCGTCTTAGCGAACGAAGAATAGTTGTTCGATGCCCCTTCCCACGTTTTAACAGGAATATCTATGTCTTCTGGATAAAATATATACAAATAAAGTAGTAAGCAGAATCAATACAGTGTATAACATGCTTTGCTTACACAGATTGTTTGGTGTTGTGAAAGTTGATTGACTATTAGGCAGTTGATTACAATATATCCCACTGAAAATTTTATGGCAGTCCACTAGAATGATCTTAGGTGGTTAATTAAGTAAACGTTATTATGCCATAAAATGTATAAACCTGCAATAAGGAAATGTAATAAAATAGTGTTACACCACATCTGTAACACTTTTACAACCCATAGCAGTAATTCTCTACTAATTCTAGGACGAAAACCAATTTTCCATCTACCCGTGGAAGTATTTGTTGCACACGAACATTAAGTTAAATTTTCTGTCTAACATCCAGTAATATATTTTACTACAATCATTAGCTTTAAATTTTTGATGCACACTGCTCCTTTAATCCCTAATCTTCTACTTTAATGCTTTTTTAGTAAAAGCAAAATAGGTTTTCAGCGCTTCGAAATATACCAAAACTGCTGAAAATATGATAAGTATAAGAGGCGGTAAACTTTAAAGTGATCTAGTGAATAGCTAACATAAAATAGAAGATATAAAATAGAAGTATTACTTAACTAAAAATATATCGGTTTCTACTCAATTGTTCATAAAACTGTCGATGGTATAGATTCAGTGTCGGATATGGAATGTAACTGTAAGTGTTTATTCAATTTTTATTTATATTGCTAAATATTTCATTTAAGTTCCTGTCATTTTGAGAAGGCTTCCGTTAGTAACCTGCTATTTGTAGCTACATACGTAGCAGGCGATTCCGCATGAATACTTGTCCTAAATTACAAATTGTTTTAATTGCGAATTGTTCAATTCATTGTGTCTACATAAGATTTTGATTTATAAAATTGTATTAAAGTGTTACTTTACCTGCATTAATAAACTTGACAGGAAGCTTAATTCACATTCCACATTGCGACTCTCACAGAGTCTAATTTAGAACATTATAAAACCCCTTCTTTATTAATTTAGTTAAAATAAGAACAAAAGTATTCCTTAAGCAGGAAAAGTCGTTGGTTTGTACAAGCTACATTGAATGTTAATGATATACGTTAACCAGCCAAGAATGAAGAGTAACGAATGCTTAATGTAGTAGAGATAATGCGAAAAAAGGACGATACCCTATTCAACGATCTTAAGCACTTGTGATACGTTACACATAGGGATATTTTGTTATATCCACCACAAACGACTAATTGTTGAATTGCTAAGCATAAATGTTTACAAATGTCGGTTTGTATTTTTGTATACCTGAGTATCCGCGCGCGCCGCGTTATTTAGAACTATTTAGATGATTGTAATATTATTTGGAATAGTCGATTACAAAAGTAATTACTCTATTCTGAAGTCAAATTTAAATATAATATATGGTAGTAAATTTTCAGAAAATGCAAGTTTTAAAAGAATAGTAGGTAATTGTAGTAGGTCTGAATTCAAATGGCGTGTTTTTTCCGAACACTGCAGTTTGAAAATTACTGTACCTACTCTATTTTGAAAATCTTTAAGCCGACGCGACGTCAATATTTTAAAAATTTAAATCTCCTATTTAAATATCGTTATTGATAATTCATTCTTCTTCTTTCGACTCCTTCTTCTTCCACTGAGACAGTGTTGAAGTTAATTTCGCGCTATTGCACCTCCCTCCTTACGCTATCATCGACCACCTTACACTTTCAGTGTACACCTTTTCACATCTGGTCCCATGACTTCATATTTAGGCTACAGTCTAGGCCTCCTAAAATAATTTTCATTTGTTTGCTCTAAGTAGCCATAGCCTTTGTGTTCTCTACATTCCAGTCTTTTTTCCCATATTTTTTTTAACTATATTCACCCACCAATCCTGTTCATATTTCCTAAAAACGTTAACCGATTGGCCTCTATTCTCACTTAAATGAATTGATACTTAGTCTTCTTCTGCTTTTGGTGTTTCTTTTTATGGCATGACCAGTTAGTGATTTCTATTCTCTATACAGCCATGTAAAAATATCATACATTTGCATAATAAAAATTTCAAGAACAATCACGATAAACATTTATTTTTGTCACTGGCAACATTGGTACACTTATTGCAAAATAAACAAAAGACAATAGCAGGTCCACAAATTAGTAAAATAGTTACAAATCATATTTAAAAATTTGCTTAAGAAAGCAAATGTTCAAACTGTTCGCCATTCACTGTCTGACAGTAGGTAATACGATCAGAAAAACCTCGAACTGCATTTTGAACTGTAGCAGGTGATATTGCTCGTATATGCCCGCGGATACGAATTTTTACTTTTTCCAAATTGTCTGGTCTGTTTGTATACATTGTATTTTTAAGATGGTTCCATAAAAATAAGTCAAGCGGGTTTAGATCCGGAGATCGCGCCGGTCACTCAACATGTCTTCTTCTTCCTATCCACCTATTTGTAAAAACTCCATCTACATATTGACGAACATGAATGCCATAATGATGTGGAGCACCATCTTGTTGCAACCAACTTCTATCTTTCGGCGTGTTCGGATTTTCTGCATTTGGAAATAAAACAGCTAACGCGGGAACAAGTTCAAACCTCAAAAAATCCAAATACCCATCAGCATTTAAGGTACCATCAAAGAAAAAGGACCAAGAATTCTGTCTCCTATGATTCCCGCCCATACGTTTACTTTTTGTTGATACTGTGTGTGTAATTCTTCCATCCAATGTGGGTTATGTTGCGACCAATAACGGGAATTGTGCCGATTTACAGCTCCATTTAAAGAAAATGTGGCTTCGTCGGAGAAGATAATAGAATTCACAACCTGTGGGTCGTTTTGTATTCTCCTATCAAAATCATCTTCTGATAATTCTTTTACAAGTTTAACCTTATAAGGATTTAATTTTTCCGTATGTAAAATATTCAGTACAGTTCCTTGACTAACATTATTATCCAGGGCTAATTGTCGGTTGAAGTATGAGGATTTTCGGAAACTGTAAGCACAATGTCCAACATTTTATCGTGTGTTACTATTTTTGGACGGTCAATTTTATCCAAATCTTGGACGTGGCCCGTTTCTCTAAATTTTCTATTAATTTTGGTTACAGTGGACCGCGTAACAGGTTCACGATTTGGATATACAGTATTAAATAAAGCGCAGACATCGTCGTGAGTTCTCTTTTTATCACCGTACCCGATCATCATCCAAATTTCGATATATTCAGTTTCTGTTAAACGTACCATGATTAGAAATTCGTATTTAACACAGGACACAGGTTAAATTTTAATCACTTATTAATGCTAGCTGTCACCGAATTGACATTTGTCTTTTGTTTATCTTGCAATAAGTGTACCTGATGAAAAATGTTGTCAGTGACAAAAATAAATGTTTATCGTGATTGTTCTTGAAATTTTTATTATGTAAATGTATGATATTGTTACATGCCTCTATAGAGAAGAAAAGCACTAACTGGTCATGCGATAAAAAGTATAGGTTGCCGTTTAAAAAAAATGTCGATGACGTCGTAGCTAAAACATATGACAATCGAAACAAAAAGAAAAACGCCAAATTGTGGCAAATAACTTGATAGGAAACTTTTGTTAGAAACTTTTTTTCATAACGTTATTATTTAAGTCTGTAGCATCGATGCTCCTTACTTTTTATTCACCCTGTATATATATATATATATATATATATATATGCTGTGGTTGGTTTCCAGGAATTCCTCCGCGTAGCAACTTCTTGTCTTTCGTGTCTTCAATTTTTCGAACGTTTTAGTTTGTTGATAAATCTTCTCCCCGTAGAGATTTATGATGTTGGTTTTGAGGATTCCGCGGGTGTTGTATGCTGTGGTTGGTTTCCAGGAATTCTTCCGCGTAGCAACTTCTTGGTCCTGGGACGGACCGGGCTGGTTGTCTTGACGACGTTTCGGCAAAGTCTCTCAGGCCAATTGTCAGTTCAATAGGATCCCCCCTACAACAGCTGGCAAGATACCTGGCAAAACATCTACAACCTCACACCGAAGAAGCCGCATCTTACGTTAAGAACGCAAGTCATTTCGTCGATTTACTGAGGAAGGAAAAAGTAGAGCCAGGCTGGTTACTAGTAAGTTTCGATGTGGTGTCACTGTTTACCAACGTTCCCATAGAAGAATCTCTGGACATAATCAAACAGAAATATGA
>JABXWE010048252.1:0-22735 GCA_014611495.1 Limonius californicus
AGACATTTTTTAAAAACCACTTTTTTGGGTTCCTAGAGACCCAAAACGGATATATCCGTTAAAATCTCGATTTCGAAAATTTTCATGATTTCAATACTTACCCTATACCTATAAGGTATGGGAAAGTAAAAACGTTTAAACACAAACAAATTAATAGTAGGTATTTATTGACACCCCCCTATTCTGGAATTTTTGCCGATTTTTCGAGTTTGATCGGTAGCGATGTTGCGCGGGGGGTGGAAAAGGACCGAAAAATCATAAAAATCGTAATTTTGGAAAACCAAATCTGATTTGAAGAATTTGGGGGGAGGGGAGTTGTGTCGGTTTTCGTTTTTGGTTGTCAGGGTCTTCGGACGGCCGCCGGTGGTCCCCACACTTTTTTTCTTATGGCGATAGTTTAGTCCGTATAGGTGGGTTAGAGGCACGCACCGTGCGCACTAAGGGACGAGACGTAACGGTATGTAGATGCTAACCCCAGTCCGAAATCTTTTGCATTCCGACATCCCGATAAACATTTTCAAAAAAATCTCCCGAAATCAATTATTTTTTTTCAACCAAATTGGCTCAAACTTTTGGAATTGTTGGGAGATGTAGTCGACCGCGACCTGGTAAAAGTGTGTTCGTACGGGCCCACCAGTTTGTAAACGGCGATCGTTGAGGAGAGCAGGCGCACTCGTAGACTTGGATGGCCAATAATTCGGCCGTAACTCGACCGATCCAAATGATTTTTTTTTGCGGTTCTAATCCCATCGCCAACGACGCCCTGGACGTAAAACCGATTGACATTTTTTTTAGGATTGTTGCTCGAAAAGTATAGAAAATGGCCATTATTGGAGACGCATCGCCGAGTTGTTTGATATAGCCGCCAGTGGTTTCTGCGGTTCGATAGAGGTATCCTTCCTCAGGAATTTTGATAATAGGCTACTCGATTTGGCGATTTATTTTAAATCGAAAATTTTCGGTCAGTCCTCTTTTGTATGAGCCTCGCTGATAGGTAATTTTTCTGTGGATTGGGCGGACATTTACATTTACGGAAGGAGAATAGCTAGCGCGATGGGATTTGCTATCGTTGGAAAAAAATGTCGCGACTACTCTCTAGACTACTAGAACCGATCAAATCGGTTATCGTAGGGACCGTCTGGAAGCACCAATGTTTTTTATTTCGAGCGCCGTAACTTCGTAATCACACGAAGTGCCGTGCCGGGGTTTCCACCGTTGGATGGAGCGTTCCGAGAACTACGACGCTATGTGGGCAATCTGACCCAATCCTTTTGGATGGATGTAACCTCGAAAAACTTATCTCCGCAAGGTTGCGATCGGTTTCTTTTCGATAGGTTGCTGTGGCAACGGAGTCGGTCCGCTTTTGTAAGTATGCCGGGAACATGTGTTGGTATAACATTGTAACGTAACGTAGTACTGTTACTGAGGTAGTACCCTGTACATATAACTTGTGGTGGTGATTTGGTAAAGACCCTGTAAGGGGCGAGGGTGGAAGAGGAAGGACAGATGGTGCTAGGGCGCCAGTGCTGAAGGTTGGGTGAAAAGTTGTGATCGACAGGAGAACGGGTGCGTCGTACGAGTAGCGAGACGACGCTGTCCGCATAATCGAAATATAAAGATATCGACGCTGCTGTCAGTGTGACAGAGATCGACGCTGCTGTCAGTGTGACAGGGATCGACGCTGCCATCCTCACAATCCAAGTGAAAGAACCCGCAAACAACGACTATTTGTCACCACCACAGGTTTTGTTATTGTTTGTTTGTTTTATTGTGTTTCTGTGTTTAGATTTAGTTTTAGACTAATAAATTCGTTTTGCTGACATTGTGATGTTTAATTTCTACCAAGATCAGGGTACCTACGTCTCAAATAAAGAAAACATTACAAAATATTGTACATAAAGTATCAAATTACGGACATTACGACTGTCGTCGAGGCGGCGCTAGAAATGGCCGACTGGTTTTACTTATGTGAAAGATAGGTGGATATATTGCGACACAAACGCGGCGAGTATATTTTGATTAACCTCCCCTTCTGAACACCGCCCTATACACCGCGCTCCGAAAGCAACCTCTTAACCAATGAATCGTACAAATGATAGTAATTCGTGGAAAACGCGCGTGTATGAAAATTCATCATCGGAGCGCTAGTATGTAATATTCATCACTCCATAGGTTAATACGGTTGCTTTCAAAGTGCGGTGTGGAGGGCGGTGTACAGAAGGGGAGGAAACGCGTTTTCAACTTGTGTTTATCGAGGTCGCGCATTAGCACGATTAGATCGCCGGATGGCTCTACCATAAGACCACCCATACCCTAAACTCGCCTGCTCTCCTCCAGCAGAGGAAAAGTTTTTGCATCTTTGGTACCTACCAGCATTTGCATGAAATACAATTACAGGGTGACCACGAGGAGCATTTACATTTTTGATGGGACTGTACTAAGCGAGAGTGGGGGTCGTAGAGGGGTGGGGTAGTCGTCATTCTCCTCCCAAGGGATGACCATTTCAGTATTTCATGAGCAATGGAACAGTGGACAGTCGAACAGCGAGTTTTTACGTACAACGCGTACGTTAGAAACGGGGACTGGTAGCGTGGTAGCGGCCCAACGAGCGTTTCGCCGTCATTTCAATGTCGACCGGCATGGAGCCGTCCGTAGTCGACCAGCCGTTATGAAATGGGTTGAGAAATTGCGAACCACCGGCAACATAGTGAGAAAAAAATCCCCAGGTCTTCCACGAAGCGTGCGATCAGAAGAAAATGTCGAGAGAGTGAGAGCGGCGGTGATCACCAGTCCCCGACGTTCGACTCGTCGCCACGCAGTTGCATTACGTATGGGTCGTGAATCGGTAAGAAAAATTTTGAAAACCCACCTCAAGTTTTAACCGTATAAGATTGTGTGCGTGCAGGAGTTGCAAGAAGCCGATTATGCCCAACGGGAGGATTTCGCATCACAAATGCAAGTTCTTCTTCATGATGAATCCGATGCAGTGATTTTCTTGAGTGACGAGGCTCACCTGAATGGGTTTGTTAATCAGCAAAATTGCAGGTACTAGGCAGGGGAAAATCCGAGGCAGCTTCATCAAAGACCTCCTCATTCACCTCGTGTGACAGTGTGGTGTGCGATTTCGAGAAAGCATGTTATAAACCCCTTCTTTTTCGAAGAGGGTGGGGTAGTGGTCACAATCAACTCAAATTGGTACACGGAAATGATCACACCCTTTTTTCTTCCACAACTGCAAAGACTGAACTTGCAAGAAGACATATGGTTTCAGCAAGACGGGGCTACCGCCCACACTGCCAGAGTCTCAATTAACCTGTTGCGGAACTTGTTTCCAGGTTGAGTGATTTCCAGGTTTGGAGATGTGCCCTGGCCTCCTCGATCCCCAGACCTTAACATGTGCGATTTTTTTTTGTGGGGATATATGAAGGATAGAGTTTATCGTGACTAACCCCGTAATTTGGATGACTTGAAGGCGGCCATTCGTAGAGAGATGGAACTGATCGGCGAGGAGATCCTGGGACGAGTGTGGCGCAGCTTTCAGGACAGAGTAGAAAACTGCATCAGGAAAGACGGATGTCACCTTCAAGACTTAATCTTCACTACATAAATAAATGGCATATCCTTATAAACATGTTAGATGAGTCAAATAATTTTTTTTTCGAAAACAGAAGGTTGTTTTGTTAATTTGAAAATGTAAATGCTCCTCGTGATCACCCTGTATAAACTCCTACCAACCTTCACCCCCCTTTTCTACAGACACCTTTTCCTTTCTCCCAACCTTTCCGTTTAATTTTCTCACTTCTTCATACTCGTTTGTGTCCCCTTTTTCTTCTCTTCTTTCCTTTCTACCCCACTCTTGCGCCCCTTTCCCGACTTTCGTTCCGCCTTTGACCTCCCATCACTATCATTTTCTGGGAAATGGTACAAAGGGTTCTTCCTTTGTTGCCATTCCGGGTCGTGCTAGACTGGTTTAGTCTAAAATGATTGAGGTAGCTAACATTTTCATCAGCTTAATTTTGTAGTTGTTCGAGTTTTGAAGAGTAAGGACGTGTTCAACCGTGCTCCGATAAAGCAGATGGTAGTTGTCGAAGATTATGATACCAACGATCTCCGACGTCACTGATGCAATGGCAGACAAGCAAGTAAAAATTACAAGTTAAAATAGAAACTCTAAACGAAATTACCTTACATAATGCATGGCAAAAAGAGAAATCTGCAAGAATTGAATTTCAACAAAATGTTTTCCTATTACAGCATCCACTAGCAGAAATGCAAGCAGCAATAAATAAGGGAAATGAACGGAAATTGGTCCCAAGTGCACAGTTGGAATAAAAACCCAAACAACAAGGAAAAGAATATTACGTGGATGAAGAAGAACTCATCAGAGAAACGGAATGGGTGACAAAGGAAAAAAAAAACAAAAAAAAAAGAAAAATGACTACATCGCCAGAAACGTCACAACAGCAGCAAGAAGTTAAACAGCCACAAAAAGAAAACCCAGTAAAAATACGGAAAACGCTGCCAATTGCTTTGAACCAAATTAAAAAGACAGGAAAGTTTAAATTTCCAGCTGTTATGACGAATAATAATACGAGGGCGGGTCAATTAGTCCGTGACTTTTTGAATGAAACACAGGTTTTTGGATAAAAAACTATTTTATTTTTCAACATAGTCTCATTTGAGCTCTATACACTTTCTCCAACGTTTTTCCAATGTTTTTATCCCTTCCAAAAAATAAGATTTGTCGAGGTCATAAAAATAGGTATTTGTTTGTGAGATGATTTCATCGTTGGAGTCAAATCTCTTTCCGCCGAGCCATTTCTTCAGGTTTGGAAACAAGAAATAGTCACTTGGGGCTAAATCCGGAGAATAGGGCGGATGAGGGAGCAATTCGTAGCCTAATTCTCGGATTTTTGCCATGGAAACTGCACATGTGTGCACCCTTGCATTGTCCTGGCGGAAAAGAACTTTTTTCTTGGCCAAATGCGGTCGTTTTTTTTCAAATCCTCACTAAATCGACCCAATAAGTTGGCATAATATTCGCCATTGATTGTTTTACCCTTTTGAAGGTAGTCAATGTGGATTATACCGCGTGCATCCCAAAAAACGGTCGCCATGGCTAACAAACCCACCTTGGCCTTCTTTGGCGCCGATTCACCCCGAGAAACCCACTGTTTTGACTGCTGTTTGGTCTCTGGTGTGTTGTGGATCCACGTTTCGTCCACGGTTACGAAACGGCGCAAAAACTCGTCCATATTGCGGTTAAACAACGCCAAACACTCCTGCGAAGTTGTCACACGATTGCGTTTGTGGTCGATTGTGAGCAAACGCGGCACCCATCTTGCGGAAAGCTTTCTCATGCCCAAGTGATATGCCTATGGCTTCCACAATCTCTGGCACTTTCAATCTCCGATCGGCCAACACCATATCGTGAATTTTTTCAATGCTTTCGGGTATAGAGACCTCAACTGGGCGTCCAGAACGTTCAGCATCTTCCGTGCTTGTACGGCCACAACGAAATTCAGTAAACCACTTTTTTACCATTGAAATTGATGGTGCAGAGTTCCCATAGTATTTATCAAGCTTAGCCTTGGTTTGAGTGATGGTTTTTTTCCGCAAAAAATATGCTTAATGAGCACACGAAATTCACTTTTTTCCATTTTCTCCTCAAATCACGCGGTAGTCTGCTATCAATGGCTGTCAAACACAAACTAAATGACGCAGCTTGTTCAAATTTTGACAGGAGCCAACTGACAGACGCCTGTTGACAGGAGCAGTGTTGCCCTTTCAGTTAAGAGGCGGGAAATTCAAAAAGTCACGGACTTATTGACTCGCCCTCGTAAAGTAAAAAATGAACGTATGGTCTGCAGAAGAATATAGATGACTAACAAACTTACTAAATGAAAAAATGCATTCGCACGAAAATAAACAAACAAGAAACATAAAAGTCATGGCGAGAAAGCTGCACCCGCCATGCGCTCCAGAAAACATAGTGGGAGATTTATTTCGGGATATAAAATAATAGAAGCCATTAATATTCTGCAGAGAAAAGAGAAGAAACCCCTCCCCCTATTCATGCTAAGCTTCAGAAACGACTAAGACATTAAAAAAATACGACATAGAAGTGTACTAGGCATGTAGGTTGAAATAGAACCTCTAAGAAAATCAAAACTAATCTTTCAATGCAAGAAATGCCAAACTTATGGGTACATTCAAAAAGTCTGCAACAGAGAATCAAGATTCGTGAAATGTGTTTGAAAACACCACACAAATAAATGTAAAATGAATGAAACCAGCAGACCAAAATGTGCCAACTGTGGTGAAGTCCACCCAGCCAGCTACAGAGGATGCGAAGTAGCCACAAGGATTCAAAAGATAACAAACGAAGCAACCAGAACTAACCAAAACAAAGCAAAAGAAAGGAAGACAGAAAATAAATCACTGTAGATGGAACCCAAAAGCATTCCCAGAGTACTACCGAGTATTGTAAACGCGCTCTAGTACACTAGAAACGAACAATTAAAAAACCTCGTCCAGAAGCACAAGACCAGGCTTCATTACCACGTACAGATCTAGTGAGAAGGCTCAAGAATAACAAACCATTTGAGTTAGTGTAAAGAGACGTGGGAGTGTCAGTAAAAAAAAGCAGAGCAAGGTGAAGTGGGGTAACACAATAAAGTGTTGCAAAATCGAACCAAAAGGACACCAATTGGTTAATTCTTATCCTAAGCATTTACTTAATTTAAATTAGATTTAAATTGCTGGTTAGTCTTTTAGACTAGTTCTAATGTAATTTTGCATGTTCTATGTCTCAAATCAGAATCAACACTCTGAATATAGGAAGGAAAACCCTTAAAGTTGTACATACCTGTAAGGTCCAGATGAGGTCATCTTAAATGGAGCAGTAATGTCGGGATCATTTAGACTAGAAATTGTAACATCAAAGCCAATTTGATATTGTTTCGGGCCCTTTAGTTCAATGAAGATTTTGTTGTTGTTGTCAGGTCCTTCTATCTCTAAACGGAACCTTGGGTTGTTTTTGTATGTAGCTGGGTTGTTTCCACAACCTCCAGCCAAGGCGCCTTTCCATTCTCCTGCAAGCTAAAAGACAGATTTGGATACATTGTGTCTGAAATTCAGGTTTATTATTGTTATCTTGTAAATTGTAGGCGATACAACTTTGGATAACCAGCAAAGAATATGTAAAATATTGTGGGTAATATGTTGATCATCTTATTTTTTTTTTATAAAAGGGCTTAATGTACTAATATCAGTAGTTTTTTCACATAGTGATAACTTTTTTGTTTTTTTAAGAACCAACTACTGGTCTGTTTAAAATGCATTTACATGAGCTTAACATAAAAAATCTAATTTTTAAACTATTATATTTTGTTATGATTATTTTTTAAAGGAACTGCCATTAACTAACAAAGAATGTCTTCACATATGAATATGATTATAAAAGTAATTTTTTAGTGCACTCTTATTGGGGAAGATTAATAATACTTTCAGTTGAGGCGTAGAGGCAACATTCTAATTTTAGGTTAATGATCACCAGACATATTTAAGTTAGTTGTAAGACAGTCACCCTTACAATATAATATTATTTTTCAGTTAAATAGGATTAAAACCTTTAACTCCTTTCTATGTTGAATCAATAAATAACAAAGATTTAATTTTTGCCAGATTCCTTTGCCTGCTATTTATGTTGATTATAACTGTATTAGAGATGGGCAGTTTCGTATGATTCGTATAAAATATGCGGATCTTTAGAGTGATTCGCATGGTACGAATCACTAGTATCGAAAAGATTCGTACCGCCGGGTTCGAGTCGTGTTTGGTGTCATTTAACTCGTATGCGCAGCGCGATTCAGAGTCAACTATGTACGCGCGGAAAATTTGAAGTATAACTCTTCTGATACCGTACAGGCTGCCTAATAATAATACGTACGAATACGAATGTAAAACGTAAACGTGTATTGCAACCTGCTCCGTGCTTTTGCACGTGCTGTGCATTATGTAAATTTGTCAATCACTTTTTAAATTGCAGATGCTTTCAATTTTGGTTTATTATATTCAGAAGTAAATTAGAAACCATTCTATTTATAGGTACTAGGTACACGTATTAACTACCTACTTGTTTGTTCAATAAGTTTATTTAATAAAAAATATATTCAAAACATTAACGAAACAATACTAAACTCTGAATTCGAAAGAAGAATACCTAGGTATATAAAATAAACAAATACAAGTTTAAATAAACAGTAATACTTAAATAATAAAAAATATGTTTTTCTTGTAAATTAATCTAATTACTTAGAAAATATAAATTTTTATACCTAGTAAGTAGACTGACTGATAATTAGATCAAAATGAAAAAAATGGAGCACGATTCACAAATACACCAACTACTAATGACAATGAGATTGTGACTGCACTGCAGGTGCAGATTGTTTTCTTTTTGTTTTTAAAATTATAAATCTAGTCTCTAGAGTAGCGCATGTGGTGCAGGTGTATTTAATTGTGCATGTGCAATACAGAATATACGTATCGTACATGTATGTATACGAGAGTGGGAACCGCAAGAATTATGCGGCGAGCAAACCCGAGACGAGACGAATCAAACGATATGCCACAAGCAAGCTGATACGAAATACGAATCTTTCGATACGAATCTTTTTTTATAAAGAGTCGTATGATTCGAATCCTACAAAAGATTCGAACCGCCCATCTCTAAACTGTATTATACAACAGTACAGACTACCCTGTTCTTCTTCTATTCCTTTCATAAACAGAAAATATTCTTTGCTATCCTATTCCCAATATTTAAAAGAAAATTCAGTCTTATGCCGTAAGAATTAGACACGAAGTAACAATTTTGATAACTATTACAGCAATATTTTTACCTGTTTCTGGTGAACATAGGGATCTTCAATTTTAGTGAGAGTAAACGGACATGTAGCGTAGGCACGCAAAGTATAGTAAATGGTTTGCGTTTTTTCATACTGGGACACGACTAGAGTGTAGCGACGGCTTGCACCAGGGCTAAGAATTATTTTGCATAGATAATGAGGGCTGTTTATTCTAACACCGTCAATGTGTGGTGGAGGATCATCTGAAACAAATTAGATAATTTACATAATCGGTTGTGTTTGTGGGTAAAGACTGATGATGGATGGATCCAAACTATGAATTTTTTTAAATGGTGTTATGGTAGGTGCCAAGCGAAGAAGATAAACTGGAAACAAGGAAGGAGATGAATTCTAGAGAAAGGGTTAAAAGTTTGTGTTTAGCAGTCCATTCCTTGTAGGCATCTGTCTCAAACCATTTTTTATTAAATACTCGGTTCCTCAATCAATTTAATTACGTGGAGGAGTTTTGGGTTCATTAACTCTGAATTCATCTGCCACCATTTTGAAAGCAAATGAACCCAAACATAGCTCAAATACAGACAATACAAACAAGGTTAGAACCACTTTTCTTCTTTAAACGTGCAGTAGATTTACTTCTTCTTCTTTCACTTGTCCTTCTGCCCATTATTAGGCGTCGGATTGTGGGTCTGGTTTCTCTTCCACCCATCACTTCCAATCTTTCCTATTCTCTACTAGTGTTTTCCCATTTGATCTTCCGATGTCCTTCTATTTTGTCTAACCAACCCCTTCTTGGTATCTCTTTTCTGTCCCTCTTCAGTTTTCCCAATTCAATATTCTTCTCGGTAATCCTTCTCTATCCATTCTTGTCAGGTCCATACCGGTTCAATTGTTTTCCTTCTATTTTTTCGAGTAATGGTGGTTGCTGAGTAATCTCTCTTATATGCTCATTTCTCACGTGTTCCCATTTCGTAATCCCCACGATCTTCCTCAGATGCTTCATCTCCATGGCGTTTATTCTTCCTTCGTGTTTTTTCTGAAGTGTCCAGTTTTCGGCCGCGTATGTGATTATGGGCACCGTTATTGCATTATGTATTTTTAATTTTGTATTTATTTCAATATCCTTACCTAACACCATTTTATTCAGTGCGTAATATAGCCTTGTTGATTTATTAGCCTTGCTTGTTAATTCTGGATCAATTCTTCCGTCATTTGTTAAGATGGTCCCTAGGTATTCGAATGTTGATACTTTTTCTAATGGTGTATTGTTACATACGATCTCCCTGTTGTGTTGATTTCCATCTTCATGTTTTTTATCTCTTTGGACCAGCTATCTAGTAGTTCCCTGGATTTTTCTTCTAGAATCCGCTATTAGTATAATGTCATCTGCGTACATTAAGCTATTTATTACGATGGGTTGTAGATTCTTGTGTCCTATCACGGTGCTTAGTGTAGTTTTAGTCTTGATACGTTTTAATATTCCGTCCATCATAATCACGAATAGCAGAGGGCTCAGACTGTCTCCCTGCTTTATCCCTCTCTTCATCTCGAATACCTCGGATCTATGTCCTGCTATTTGAACTTTACATTTTACTTTGTTAATCGTACTTCTAATTATTCGTATTAATTGGTTTGGTACTTGTAGTGCCTCAAGTGTTTCCTGTTATTATTATTATTAAAGGCTATACATTCCCGTAGAAATTGAAGCCGCCCCTAGGGGCTCTTTTGACTGTTTCAGTGTTGGTGGTGCGTCACTCCACTACACTACACTTCTGCTCTTTTTTTTCCTTCCTTCTCTTATAAGTTGATGTGTCTTGCTGCTTTTCTCACAATTTTCTTCCATTCTCTTCTGTTTCTCATTTTTTTTCCCCATCCTGTGACTCTCATTCTCCTTAAGTCTTCCACTACTTGTTCTTCCCAGCGTACTTTTGGCCTCCCCCTTGGTCTCGTTTGTGGCTTCCACTTTGTCATCTTTTTCCCTACTTTCTCCCCACTCATCCGATTTATATGCCCGTACCACCTTATTCTTTTGGATTTTATTACTCTGACTATATTCTCGTTTTCTAATATTTCTTCCACCTCTCTATTCGTTAGTCTCCTATATTGTTCTTCGTTTATCTTCTTTCTTCTAAATATCTTTCTTATTATTTTCCTCTCAAAAACCTTCAGCTTCTCTTCGTCTCTTTCTGCGAGGCACATATTTTCCGCTGCATACGTCACCACCGGTCTTATCACTGTTCTGTATACTCTTAATTTCGTTTTCTTACTTATCTTTTTGTTGTTCATTATCACTTTGTGTTCGTAGTATGCTTTATAGCCCGACTGTATCTTCTGTTCTATCTCTTCCCTTCCACTGTTCTTTCTATTTATTATTGTCCCTAAGTATTTATAACTTTCTACTTCTTCTATATTATAGTTTCCTATTGTTATTACTCTGTTGTTAACTCGTTCCTTTTTTCTTGTAATTTTCACGTACTTGGTTTATTTCCAAACCTCTTTCTTTTGCTTATTTACTTATCATCTCTACTGCGTCTTCCAAACTTTTCCTATCCCTTGCTATCAGTGCTATGTCATCGGCATATGCTACCACTTGTATCGATTTTTCTATTATTGTTCCTTTAATTTCGCATTCATTCATTATTCCTTCTATTGCGATATTAAACAGTGTTGCCGATAATCCATCTCCCTGTCTTACTCCTTCATATATTTCTATTTTTTCTGTTAATAATTCATGTGTTAGTACTTCTGCTTTCGATCTTTCCATAGTCATGCTTATTATTCTTATCAGTTTTTTAGGTATCCCCATTTTCCTCGCATCTCTTTTAATCGATCCTCTTTTAACTCTATCGAATGCCTGCCTGTAGTCTATAAATACTATTTCCACCTCTATGTCTTGTTCATAGCACTTTTCTACTATTTGTTTCAGCGTATGGGTTGCATCTATTGTTGACCATTCTGGTACTCTCCTATTCTTTCCTCTGTAAACTTATTTAACTTTTTTAATATTAATGTTGTTAGTATCTTATACACTAAATTCAGTAGGGTTATCCTTCTATAATTTTCGCAAAGCGTCAAGTCTCCTTTCTTTGGTATTGGTATTATAATTCCGGACCTCCACTCCTCTGGCATTTCCTCTTTCCTCCATATTTGCTTCATTAATTCGTAGATCCTTTTTTGACTTCCTCTCCTCCTTCCTTCAGCATTTCGCCGCATATACTGTCTGGTCCTGCTGTTTTTCTTTTTCTCAAATTTTTTATTACCTCGCTAACTTCTTCTTCTGATGGTTCTTCTACTTCTACTCCTTCTTCTTCTTCTTCTTCGCCACTCCTCTCTTCGGTTTCTTCCTTCTTTGTGGCTTCTTTCATATATCTTTCCCATTCTTTCTTGTCTATATTAACCGTTGTTTTTCTTCTCCTTTTTGTTTTCTAATTTCCTGGTATAATCTTATGGTATTTTTGCTATCTTTTTCTATCACGTTCATCATGTCGTCAATCCACTCCTGTTTTTTGTTTCTTAGTACTCTTGCTGCTTCTTTCCTTATTTGTTGGTATTCTTCAGAGTCATTCTCTCTGTTAGTTCTTATCCATTTTAACCTTTTCTCTTTCTTCCTTTTTATTAGTATTTCACATTGCCCGTCAAACCAATCTTTTCTGTATTGTTCCCTTCTTCGACCTATTACTTTTTCTGCTGTTTCGAGTATCTTATTTTATATGTTCTCCCATGTTGTTTCTATATTGTCATTTTCCTTCTCTTTGTTTAGCTGCTTCTTTAATTATTTTTCATACTCTCTTCTTTTTTCTTTGTTCTGTAGTGTTTCTATGTTCCATTTTCTTTTTAGACTTCTTTCCTGTCTGTTCTTTACTACTCTCAGTTTTACTTTCGCTATTACCAATTGGTGGTCCGTGTCTACACTTGTCCCTCTATAGGTTCTTGCATCTTGCTCTTCTTTGCTCCTTCTTTTTAATTATGATATGGTCGATTTGGTTTCCTTCGGTCTTTCCTGGCAGTAACCATGTCGTTTTATGTTCCTTCTTATGTTGAAATATTGTGCTATCTATTATCATATTCATTTGTGCTGCTAGGTTGCATAGCCTCATTCCATTATCTGTGGTTTTGTCATGTAAGGTATGTTTCCCTGCCACCTTCCTTATGCACTCCTCCTTCCCTATCTTAGCATTAAGGTGTCCTGCTATTATTATTGTGTCGTGTTTCGGTACTCTTTCACATACTTCTTCTAATTTTTCATCGAACTTGTTTTTTTCCGTTTCTGTTGCCACTTCTGTGGGTGCATATGTATTTATTATTGTAATGTTTGCTATGTTATTTTTTATTCGCAGATACGACATCCTACCATTTACTTTCTTAAATTCTATTATTCTTTTCTGTACCTCTCTATTTACCATAAACGCAGTTCCATTCTTTCCTTGTTTTTCTTCCCCTCCATACACCATTGTAAATTTTTCTTTCTCTATTCTTCCTTCTCCTTTCCATCTTATTTCTTGTAGTGCCAATATTCCTATTTTGTATCTCTCCATCTCTTTCCCTATTTCTTTCATTTTCCCTATTTCTAGCATTGTTTTCACATTCCATGTTCCAATTCTCATTTTCAGTTTCTCTTCGATTTTCTTCTTTTTCATTTCTTTTTCTGTTTTCTTTTTGTCTTCCTGTTCTTTATTTCGTTGCTCTTTCTTGTTGCTTGTCATCATTTGTGTTTCCGTCCCGCTCTCGTTTCCTGCTAGTTTTTTGACTTCTGTTGAGATTGTGTTGTCTTCGTAGTGTTCCTCAGGGTTTCATTTAAGCCCTCCTCGTATCATGGGTTCACTTTTTCGTTCTCCCTTCTTTCCTTTACATGTGGTGTTACCATGGTCTGCGGCCAATTCTTTTTCTTTGCGACTGCTCCTTTGGGGGATTTATCGTCATCTGTGGATCTTCCTCTTTTCTTCCTTTCCTCCTTCTTCTCTGCAGTCTTTGTAATTCCTGTCTCTTCCTCTTCATTCCCCTCAAGTTCTTCGGCGTTCCATTCTTCTCCATTTATTGTCAGCCTGTCGCCTCTCATTATTGCTCTGTTTCCTTTTTTCCTGGCTTCCAGCATGTGGGGTATCAGTTTTTTCCTGGTCTCCCTGTTTTTTTGTCTAGATCTTCGTTTACCCCAATTCTTGTTCCCTTTAATCCAGCTCGGTTTCTTAATAACTCTGTTTTTTTGAGTTTTGTTGTGAGGCCTACTTTTATTGGTCTGCTTACATTTACTTTCCGGGTTCCTATTCTGTTTATTGTGTCCATTTCATAATCTTCCACTGTTACACCTGTTTTTTCTACTACTTCTTTCAGGAATTTCTTTTTCAGCATACTTGTGTCCTCTTCTGGGATGCCAAAAATTATTATATTATCTATATTATATTATATATTATTATCTTGTTGTTTTGTCCTTTCCTCTAGGGCTTTTATTTTTTCCGCTTGTTGTTTGGAGCTCGTGTTTGTTTCGTCCATTTTCCTTTCCATTGATATTAGTTGCTTCATAATGTCCGCCAATGTTATATCGTTGTTTTCCGCCATGTTGTGTGCTTTTAATTATATTTGCACTTCGTATTTTTATGACTCTTCACTCGTTTAAAATTTCGAAATTCGCGGGTTTTGGTTCACGTGGCTTTTCACTCGTGTGTTTGAGATTTTTAACTTGCGCGGGTATTATTTCCTTAGGGTACGCACACAAAGAAAGCAGGTTGCCTGCTTACTGGCAGTCGGCGCCTATAAGCGCCAATAATTAAGAATGCTTTTAAATGTTCCCGCACATAGACAAAGCAGGTCGGAACTTGTTGCAAACGCCGATCGGCACCGAGTATTTACCGGAATGAATTTTTACTTCTTGGTCGCTTGTTGTCGGCATCAAACATGCTCTTGCAAATGAGGAACTATCTGTTATTATGGAGCCAGGCTAATGAAACAGATATTGAGGTTTCCAATAACGATACAGATTTAGCCATAGATACATTCAGTCTTTCTTCTGGAAGGATTGGCTGCTTGTGCCAATTACACCACGTTTTTGTTAGACGCATTTTAATTTTTTCCAAGATGTAGGTGAATGTCTCAAGGGTCATTCTCATATACTGAAAAAAGCGTTGTTTGTGTTGTTTTAACGAAAGGAATAAATGGTGATATTCACCATAAACTTTTCAGTCTCGATTTACTGGATGTATCCCTTGCTTCGTTCGTTGCATTTTTAGAAATATATTTTTCACTAACATAAAATCTTCATCTGAAGATGAACTAGACATCTTGGTCGAATAAAAGTTGCTTTTAAACTGGCAAATAACCCGCGTTTATTGTGTACGCTTGAGATGACAAATAAGCGCCGGTTTTCGGCGCTGAAAGTTGGCGCTGATTAACCTGCTTTTTCTGTGTTCGTACCTTTACGTTGGTGTTCCTGCTTGCGCGTTCACGCGCGGGGCGATTTCATCTTCTCCACTTGCTTCCCTATTTTTATATTTTGAATTGCTTCTTGTACTTCTTGTTCAGTTATTTCTTGGAGTTCTTTCGTGTTTTCAGTTTCCCATCCTCCGTTGTGTTTTCAAACTTTTCCTCATAGAATTCCTTCCAGGTTTCCAAAATTTCTTCCATTTCGATTTTGTTTTCATTGTGTTTATTGTATATGGCCTTTATTTCTTTGTGTTTTGGTCCTCTTAGTCTTTTTATTGTGGTCCAAAATTTCTTTGTATCTAATTTATAACTCTCATTAATTTCTTCTCCAAGAACTCGCCAGGATTTCTCTTTTGCCTCTATAATCGCTTTCTTTATTTTGTTTCTATTCCTTACGTAGTTTTCCCTGTCTTCTGTTGTGATAGATAACAATTTGTTAGTTGTTCTATCTACATATTATAATCATTGGGTTCTATCTATTGTTTACAACGTCAATGGTTGTGTTTGACGTATATAACCCTGTTGAATATGTACTAATTCCAGACTAGTTCTAGAACGTTCGTGTGTGTGTGAAAAACCGTTCTTTTGTTATGTTAACGTTCTTTGTATTTCATTGAAAGTAATATGTAATAAAGTTGTTTACTTTCAACGTTAGAACGTGTGATTTGATTGAATACGTCGCATCTACAATATCTTCTTCTTTTTTTGGTCGAATGTTAGCTTTTCCATGCTTGTTTCTTTTCTCTTATTGACCCTTTTATCTCTTCCATCCACAATTTTGTTCTTTTTATAGTTTTACTGTATTTCCTTCTTCCACATGTTTCTTCCGCCGCCCTTAGAGTTATTTTCTTAAACGTTCTCCATTTTGTCTCACGGCTGTCTCCTTGTGCCATCTCCTCTGAACTGCTAAATAGCCTATTCGTCTTTTTCTGGTATTTCCTCTGGTTATCTGGTATCTTAAGCTTGTGTGTTGCTATTTTGATATAGTCTACTTCTTCCGATTTTTCCATTCTGACTGCCATTTGTGCTACTACCAGTCTGTGTTGAGTGCCTATTTCTGCTTCTTTCCTTGTTGCTATATTTTGTATCATTTCACTGAGATTTCTTGTAAACTATATAGTCTATTAGGCTTTTTGCATCTCGTTCCTCTGCTACAAAGGTGTATAATTGTATATGTCATCCTCTTCTTGCCCTCATAATGTGTTTCCTATTACTAGATCATTTGTATGGCAGAATTCTATCATTTTCAACCCGTTTCTGTTCATTGTATGCTCTCCGTGTTCTCC
Source organism: Limonius californicus (assembly GCA_014611495.1). Taxonomy (NCBI): domain Eukaryota; kingdom Metazoa; phylum Arthropoda; class Insecta; order Coleoptera; family Elateridae; genus Limonius; species Limonius californicus. Next base: position 16,571 of record JABXWE010048252.1, read on the forward strand.
CATGCAACCGAGTCCTCTATTGGAGTCCCTACCTACTCTTGCATTCCAGTCCCCCATTATGATTGTGGCTTCGATTCTTCCTTGGCTTCGTCCAGTACTTCTTGAAGTATGCTATAGAATTCCTCTACTTCCCCTCTTGTAGCGCCTGTTGGGCCATATATTTGTTGTCTGCCCTAGTTTCACTGTTACCCACAATATTCTTGAGTTGATCGCTCTATATTTTAGCACCCGTTTATGTATATCTTCTGTCACTAATATTCCCACAATTTCTTTTGCTCTACTTTGTGTGTTTATTTGTGATTTTTCCTATTCCGCTTCCTTTTTTCTTTGTTATCTTATGCCTAATATTTAATTCTATTTGTTTCCATTTCCTCTGTTAATTCCATGTCCTTTCCCCCCAGTGTGTTTATATTCCATATCGCAATTGTTATCTCCTGTCCTTTTTCACTGCTTTTCGTCATACTTGGATCCGTCTGTTTGTGTGATCTTTCTTAGCGTTTTATTAAGTTCTTCGTCTTCTGGTTCAGACCTTACATTTCTGCGGGGCTAACGTAGTTTGTGTTCAGTTCTTTTTCTTCGGCAGTAGATTTACAACTGTTTATATATTATGTTTGGCATGTTTTAAAAGGAAATTTCCCACAGCAAACAAAACACTTCTCCATAAGAAATTTCCCTCCATCATTTAGAAAATCCTGGTTTTCTGCTTTAATTTGTTTTACCGACCGACCACTGGCCTTAGGATCAAAACCGAGTTAATTTTACCGGTCGGGCCAGTTAAATACCAGCAATTTGGCATCCCTAGGCATAAGGCAACAGTGAAGCAAATCCACCGATGAAAGTAAATATAGAAGTGACTTAATGGGAAAAGATTGTGATAATGATGAAGGTCCGTGCTAATGAAGTTTTCAAGTTAAAGACTCAATAAAATTAATTAAATCTTGCAAAATTACATAACCTCTATTTGGGTTACAATTAGATCTTAATTAAATTTGAAAAATATTGACAACCTTGCACTATCAATTGAGACCTTCTCAACCGAGCACTTACTTGGATAATAAACCCGTTTCCCATTTCCCTTGTAAACAAGAACTGTAATATATTCTTGGTTTTCTCTAAAGTCCTCAATGTCTGTGATGTGTCGCGTTAGAAGTATCCACACTGCTCCTGTTGCTTCGGCTCCAACTTCTAAGGAAAATTGCGGGTTGGCTCCTATTGTGTACATATCCTTCACCGGGCCCGTACCTGCATTCCAAGATCTACAATTCTTGTTTTATTACAGAACCAAAACACAACCAAAAACAAACTTACTGGTGGATGCAATAAGTGTACTTGAAAAGCTCTGGATTCCAATTCATGTAGAAAACATCGTAGAAGGCACAAATGCTGTCATAGTCGATCCAAAACACGCCGTTATCGAACTGGGCTGCACTGTTTGGGTCATAATTTAGAGTTTGTTGGAGTTCTGGTGTCCAGTGCCGGGTGTCAAGTTCCGAGTAGTTGCCTCTCCAGCGTAAGTGTGACCAAGGATTTTTTAGTTTCAGCAAACGTAACTAGACAAAGAAAATTTATTATGTTGGGTGGAGAGAACAAAACATCCGGTTTGAAAGCTGATGAGTACAGATATTAACCAAACGAATAGTCACCGAATTCACTAGGCTTTAACGCATAGGATTTCTAGGTTAGGAAGACATTGCAAAAGAAAGATTATTTCCAGAGTCAAAACAAACTTTATAGTTGTTTATAGAAATTAAAATTGAATTTTAAAATTCTATTTACATTATGGTTCTATGACTTTTTTTTTATTAGTTTTCAACAAGGATGCTTTTCCTGGTCTCTCTGGTGTTCTTTTCCTTAATACACACCCCATTTATATTTCGTACATCCATAACAGCATAGGCATGGGTAGGGACAAGACCTGTCCTGTCGGCTTCGGAGTCTGATAGTTCTCCTGTGGCTACCGTGACAAGCACATCACCCTTGGACATACGGTTTTCGAGAGTGGAAAAGAGAGCATCTCGGTTGAAATCGGGATCTTTTGGTCTTATTGCTATCCTTTCTGGAATCCATCCTGTTAGGGCATGGAGATCAATGCTCTAGAAGTAAATAAATTAGTAGTTATTTACTAGTATCACCAACGACGTCTTTTTTTAGTAAAAAAAAATATAATAACTACAATGGTGGATTAAACTGTGCATTCAAACATTAAGAAATAAGTTTTTATAAAAACTTTGTATAAATGTTTTTATGAACACATTTTTTAGAGAAATTTGTATGAAGAATTTTTTAATAAATGCCGATTGAAGTTCTGCTTGCTATAACTAATATATTAAATAATAAATTAATTAGGTGTAAGAATTTCTACATATTTTTGCGTAATTTTTATTTTGTTTTACGCTAGTATGACATGTTACAGAATTCTGAACTAAATTTTATACAAAGGGTTTTTGCACAGTTCTGTGTCGTGCCATTCATAATTCTGTGTGCAAAATTTTCTGCAAAATGTTGTAGATTTATGCTCTAGAATCTGCAGAATTTTGTTTAGATCTGCGTCGTATCGATGCGCAAACGAGCAGTTTTTAGTGTTCATCAATGATCACAGAGGGCAGGGAGATAAATGTTTTACCAGGTGTTTACGCCGTTGCGCTGACGCTAATCCTGCCCACGCTTAGTATCAACTTATAAACATCAAAAAGCTTGCCCAAAAACACAGAAAAATAATACAATACACAAAGCCAACAAATTAATAAGATTCGTGGTTATGTAACCAACAGTAAACAATTACTATGAAACCTTGATAGATTTCTACATTATCCACAAGTTATATGATTATTTTGACACTTGGGTTATACCAAGTCAACGTATGTTTGAATCCTTGTATCAGCGATTTTAATGAAATTAACGGAGTAGGTGAGGGAAGTGGAGATATGTAAAAATACAAATTCCGGGGCTTAAAATATTAAGGGCTTTGAAGTTATAGGCTATCAAAATTCGACCATTTTTTCCTCAGAAACGTGCAATTTTTAGTTTAAATAAATGTAAATATTTTCATATAATTAAGTAATGAAATTACTTTAAATGATATAAAATGCACTTGCATTGTATTGCATTTTTTGTTATATTCGTACAAAACATACGCCTACTTGATCAGATATGTCTTTGCGATTTGTCGAAAATTGGTACAATTAAATTTGAGTGTAAGCAGACTATAACCCTTCATAATTGTGGAAAGTTTTATCGTGAGAGCTCAATGGGAACATAGTGAAAAAATTATTTTTTTTATCGACTGCTCTATTACAATTGTCAACCTTGAAACCAAAGAAAAACACAGTTTGTTGTCATGGAAACATAATTTGTCTTTAAAAATTGATAGGCCGAATGTACTGGGGATTCCCCTAACTACGTTTGTATTTAACAGCTCGTTTTATAGCATAACAATGCAGGCGGTTCGGTTTTTGCGCTACTTAAGTTCGTGTGTATGCTTTATTAGTTGTTAATAGGTGGAAAAAAATGCTGTGCCTATTTTGTTTATCACGTTTATTTGTTGCTGTTGGTATGTCATTTCATTAAAACGTACTTTAAAAACTTTATTTATTGATGAAAAATTGAGACTTATAAAGGAAGTGGAAAGTGGTTCACGAAAGAAAGATGTAGCTCTGAAGTATGGTGTTCCGGCAAGTACAGTGTCTACTATTTTAAAAAATAAGCAATCAATTATCACTGCAATCGAAATTGGTGGTGCAAGTGGGAGTTCCAAGAGGCTAAAGAAACCAACATACGCAAATGTGGACAAAGCAGTTTTAGAATGGTTTAAATCGGCAAGGAGGCAGAACTTACCTATTCACGGAGGATTAATTAAAGAAAAAGCGTTGGAATTTAGGCAAAAACTGGGACGACCAAGTTTCAAGGCAAGCTCGGGTTGGCTGGATAATTGGAAACGAAGGTATGGACATGTCTTTTTTTTTAAGATGTGGCATATGTCATAAAAATGCTTGTGGAGAGAGCAGTGATGTGAGTGAAGAGGACTGTACTAAATGGAAACGTGATGTTTTACCCCATTTATTAAAAGGTTATCACGCACGGGATGTATTTAATGCAGATGAGACGGGCTTATTTTTTAAATGTCTCCCAGATAATACCTTAACTTTTAAAAACCACAGAGAGTTACATTGATGATTGGTGCAAACATGGATGGATCAGAAAAACTGAAATTGCTCTTGATAGGTAAAAGTAATCAACCTCGCTGCTTTCGAGGTGTTAGATGGTTGCCTCTCGACTATAAAGCAAATTCAAAGGTGTGGATGACAGGAGCATTTTTTGAATGCCTATTAAAATTAGAAAACAATTTGGAAACATCGGAAGAAAAATTATTATTTTACAACTTCTCAGCTCATCCTAAAGATATCCAACAAAGATTAAAATTTATCAAACTTGCTTTTTCCTCCGAATATGACATCAAAGCTACAACCACTTGATCAAGGTGTCATACAAAATGTGAAATGATATTATCGCCGCAGAGTTTTGAAATAATATGAAGTTTTGATGAAAATAAAAAAATTATCATTACATTAATGGACTGTGTTGATGAAATAACCAATGCATGGAATATCGATGTTAAGCCTGAGACCATTTCTAATTGTTTTAAAAAAGCCGGCTTTGGCCAGTATTCTGAGTGGGAGGAAGAGGATGAAATTCCTTTGATTTTCAAGTGAACGCTTGAAAGAAAGAAGTGAGGAAGAAATTCAATTGCAAGTGGAATATGAAGCTTGGGAAAATGTCAAAAATACACAAGGTGTCACCTTTAATGATTTTATGCATGTGGATGACGATGATATTGTTACTTCGCAATTTCCCACAGATGAAGATATTGTCGAGTTCTACAGATCTGAATCCGAATCTGTACAGCTCGACAATAAAAATGACAGCGAAAGTGAGATAGAGGATGAATTGCAGCAACCACCTTCAAACGAGTTGGTTGCAAATTCGTTAAGCGTTTTGCATTCGTATTTAAAAACCATTGAACATACAACCGATTCTCTGTATCACGGTTTACATAACATGGAAGCTTTTTTGAAAATCAAAATAAAAAATTCTCTTGTCAGTCACAAATAACCGACTTTTTTGTATGTATACTTTTCAGCGTAGGAATTTCGTTACATCACAATTTATTGTGTTATTCTTAGGTAAAAGTATACATACGAGTACATATTAAAGTACCTACGTAACATATGTATATGTAACTCATTTTTACTCAAATAAATACATACATACTATTATGTATTTTATTTAATAACCCGAAGTCTTGATAACTTGAACTTTTTTTGGGGCTAGTCATGGTTCAAGTTATCCAAGTTCCACTGTATGTATTTGTAAATAGTAGTTTTTGTTATCTTATTATTGTAAATATGCGTGAATAGTTGCTTTTGTTTATGTTTGTTATTGTTATTAATTTCTGTAAGTAGTTATTTGTTATTATTATTTTATTATTTATTAAAATTATTCCAAATCAATAAATTATTGATTGTAGAAACCAATTTTTAAAGTCAAATTATGTTTTCATAACAACAAACTGCGTTTTTCTTTGGTTTCAAGCAAGATTGACAATTTACACAGTACAGCAGGCGATAGAAAAAAATTTTTTTCATGGTCCCGTTGAGGTTGAGGTAACTTTCAGCAGTTATGAAGGATTATAGTCTGCATACAAGCAAATTTATTTTAAGTTTAATTACACTTATTTTGACAAATTGCAGAGACATTTCTGATCAAGTAGGCGTATGTTTGTATAAATTTAACAGAAAAACTTGGACAAGTTATACATCAAATGAAAGCACATTTTACATACTTTAAAGTAATGTATACAGGTTGGTGGTGGCTACTATAATCTATTCATGATTGATTTGCCGTCCAACATGCTGTGGAAATCTGGGGGAATGTGTGGTATCATTGAAATTTGTCAATTAATTAAGTTGGGTTATGCTAGTTTTTCTTGATCGAAGTTATGTTTTTTTGAAAGCAGGCAATGTTGCCAGTGGAGCTTGTTTGTTCATTTAACGTCCGCCTATTGCTGCTCAATATTGGTTTATAATACTTAGATATAATAATGATTTCATTATAAATAAAATAATAACTATAATTTAAATGTTGTCGTAACACATACCAAATACATAT
>JABXWE010048257.1:0-10165 GCA_014611495.1 Limonius californicus
ATAAGCTTATTTAATTGATGCCGTTTGCTAACTTTTTGATTAGATGATTTAGCTACGCTATGTAACCTAATTTTCAAATAATATTGAAATATTAACACAATCAAATCAATTTTACAATCTAAATCTACAAACATAGTTTTTTCAATTGTAAAATAATTAACTATAATGTTTGTTATTTGCGAGACCATATTGCTGAAGGAGTTTTTTTTTTTACAATGTAACAATCTAGATTTCACTTTCAACAGCAATTATTATTTTAAAAACACTTTCAGATGCAAAAATAAGGCCATCCCTATTTTTAAATCAGTAAATAATGAAAATTTATAAGAATGAGCACAATTATGTTCAGACTTAAAAGTTGTCAAGCTTTGAATACAAGATCCACAAGAAATTTTTTCTAATAGGCCTCTAACGATAAATCCTGCTATGCAATAGCAAACATTTTCCTTTGTTGATTTGAAATCATTATTTTCTTCAAAAATTACAAAATTCTTGCAGTTTTGTAATATCTTCTTCATCACAATATTGTCTAATGAATCTTCGTGTTTTGTTCGTTTTTGCCACTTTATTTTAAAAATATTTCCAATAGGACTTGAATCAAACGTTTAAGGCGGTTTTAAATTGTACGTTTGAGTTATTGTTGAATCCAAACCTTTTTCTTACTCGTGAAAACAATAATTCAATGTGATCTTGGGAAAATTTGTATGATAATAAGTATTTAAAATCGGAATTAGTAGCAAATAAATCTTCAGATATTTTAAATATGGATAAAGTGGCTGTTGCAAACCCAATCACAAAAGTTTTTCTTGGTCCTAAATACAAATAATTACCATGAATATCTTTTAGTTCATATAAATAATCCAGCAGCGGCAATATTGAATTTTCTAAATATGGAATTAAATTTGCGTATATTGGGTTTTTATAGCCTTTGCCAAAAGGGCTTCGACTATTCAAAAAATCAAACATTCTATCAATCACTCGGATGAATTTTATTGTTTCTTCACAATTTTGGAATTCTTTAAAACCCAATCCATTTAAAAACTGAAGCGCATCTGCTGTAGATGAACTAAATGTTTGACCTACCAATTTTACCTTCGTTACATTTTTTTTCCACTTAACATGAGTATTGCTTATTTTATTCGCTAGTTTGAGCCCCAAATTTTCCTGAAAATCATGTAATGATTCTATATATCTCCACTCAACAAAACCGTTTGAATTTTGAAATTTCTTGTATGTAGCAAGTACATTACGAGCAAGCATCTGGAATAAAACAAATTTCATCTGTTTCATTTGGATGTTTGAAATAACTTTTCAACATTTCTCTCTTTGTGTATATTTCACATCCCAATAAATTAAATGTAGCCAAATTTGTTACCGTCCCATCACATGTAACTCCCCAAACCTTCAGTCCTGCTTTGGTGGCTAATGTTAAGTCAGTTTTAATCAATTCTGCTTGAATTGAACTAGAACTTTTAGTTTGAAGCACGCATCCAATGGGCCATTTCCACTTTCCATTTAAACTTACTAACATAAAAACTAATGCTTCAGTTGCCAAGGTTTCTTCACTTTCAGTTAATAAATTTGGGCCAAAATCGGAATAACCTATAAACTTTCCTAAGTTGTAATCCCAAAGTGTTTGTTTTCTAATTACCGTGGCATCTAGAACAAGATTGCAGTCCCGATCAGCTTGTTTAAAAGTTTCCATAGCAGCAAACATCTTTAAAAAATTCTGGGTCTCCATTTACAGTTGAAGTCCAATTGGTTAGAGCTGATTTGTGTGGCAGGCGGAATATTTTTCTAAATAAAAAAATTATAATAATAATAAACAATACTTTTCGAGTTGCATTTAATTATTAGCATGTAAAAATATTCAAATACTAATTATTGTACTTGTGGGCTCATATAGAAAATAAAATAGCAATACATATCAAATCAGTTTTTAGTCAGTCGTTTACATTATTTAGCATGCTTTTCCGAATTTTTACATTCATTCTTCATTATTTCTAAAGCGGTACCTTCAAAATTTTGCGTTATTAAATTTTCTGCTCCCTGTTCAATGAGATTTCTTTTCTTTAATATTTTTAACATGTCTTTTAAGTTTGATATTTTTTTATTTTTTCGTCATAACTTTTTCATGCAAAGTTTTTAGTTTCCTTTTTAATTTTCTCTACAGGATTCTGCTCTGTTTGTACTCCTTGATCTTTTCTATCTAAGAGCACGGTATGTTCATGTAGATCTGAAATGTCCATTGATTGATGAGATGCAGTCATATTCGTAGTAGAATTTGTGGTAGGAGATTCAATTTCCATTTTCAACTCAGATTGCTTCTCTATTCTTTTTAAAATTCTTCTGTTAGATTCTTTTGGTTTTAAATGAAATCCAGAAAATATTGTAGGGATTACATCAGATTTCAAATGTCGTACGTAAGTCCCTGGTCGAACCAAATAATCACTTTCTTTAAAGTGAGCACTACATATTTTACTAGCTTTTGTTGGTATAAATCCTTTTCTTCTCATATTTAAAAGCCAATGTCTTAGTAATCCTTCACTCTTTAATGAAAACTCAACAAAAATATAATAATTATGAAAATAATGATAAATAACGACTGTATGTTTACCCAAAAAATTGCAATGATCCACCAGTTTTAAATCTATTTGCGCAACCAAAAGCCGAACAAGAAGCTGGCATTTTGAGGTTAAATACACAAAAGTAACTTGTTATTTACAAAATTCACATACATGTACTAAAAAATTATTTATAACAAAAACGGAATAGACAAAAACTGTAAATAATAAACCACGTACGATATAATGAATAATCTTTGTTGGTATTATTTCGAAGTTATTCACATATAACACATGCGCGTACATAAACTGACATAAACCTATTGCCTTTCCGACAAATGGCTGCCAGCTAATATATAAGGCCCGAATTTCTAGGCATTTGTCTATTTTGATACAGTGCTGGCTCCGAAATAGTTTTTATACCAAACTCCATTGCACACCTTTGCGATCATTTTAAACCGCATTTTATTTTGCCTAAAACACCTGCCTATAATTTGCCTATTTCATCAATTTTCTGTCAATAAATTAGTTTAAAAAATCTGCAAATTCTTTAATTTTGTTTCCAACTCAACAGCTCACATTTTCCATTGTTTGGGTTTTTTTCTGCAAATTCCCCAAGTTTATGGGAAATTTCCAGAGAAGTGCATGAAACTGCTTATGGCATTTAAAAGCAGTGGCGCTATTACAGTGGTAACAAATAGACGTATAGGTAGATATCAAAATGCCTAAAGAAAGAGTGGGTTTAAGTTGCACATTACGTCGATTAGTGGAAGCTAGTGAGTGTTTTACTACCGACGGCAAAGTAATTATTGTCAAAATTGCGCGAGGGAGGTATGTTTTTATAAAGTTTATCCCTATGAAATATTACATAATTTCATATTTCTAAATAGATCAAATGCTCAAAAAAGTATCATTTGGATCAGCACATAGAGACCGTGCTACATCAATCGAACAGCAATAAAAGGTGAAACAGTGTTCAGACCTTTTTAAATCAAAGTAGTTTCAATTCAGCAATCGGTACCTTTTCACTTGATCTGTGCCAAGCGCTATTAGCTGCCAATATAACTTGGTATAAATTGGAATGCAACTAGTTTCGCGAATTTCTCGAAAAATATACAAAAAATCATATACATCCTGAATCCACAATGCGAAAAAACTATCAAGACAAACTAAAATTAACAAACAAAAAATCGATTTTATTCGTGCGGGAATAGGTACTAGTAATATTTGGGCTGCTGTGGATGAAACTACAGACGCGAATGGGCGGGCAATTGCAAATATGGTAATGGGAAAATTAGATTCAAATGAACCTGGTTCATCGCATTTGCTTTGCGGTAAACCCCTGGAGAGAACAAACAACAATACACTGTCTCGTTTCATTAACGATTGTTTTCGATTTCTTTGGCCCGAAGGAGGAAGTGATGGAAAAGTAAGATTGCTTTTGACAGACGGTGTTGCCCATATGTTAAAAGCTGGAAGGAATATGAATGTTTTCTATCCGGCTATGTTACATTGCACATGCCTTGCTGATGCAAAAGCCCCTCTTCGATGAGAAATTTATGCAGAAATGTGCCCAAATACCCAACTACCACCAAAGCCTGTTCTAACAAGATGGGGGACATGGATAGAAGCCGCAGTGTGCAAGGTGCTAAAACGTCATTGATAGTTTCGATTCGACTACTGCTGACTGCATAAAAAAAGCCCAAGAAACATTTAGCAGTTCCACTGTTGAGAAGAATTTAGCATACGTTGTTGCTCATTTTAAAATTATTTCAACAACCATAAAAGAGTTAAAAGCAAAGGGGGAAACACTATATTCTAATGCTACTAAAATTCAAAAATTGCAAGAACAATTAAAGGCAGCTCCAGGAAAAATTGCAAAAATTGTTGCTGCACGACTAGATGTTCTTTTATTGAAAAATCCAGAGTATTCAGATTTAATGCAAATTAGTAAAGTCTTATCTGGTAATTCTAACGTAACACCAAATAAAGTTGGTATTTGGAATGTTCCGAATTTTAGTTTTAATCTGTGATGTGGAGCGGCCATTTTACGCATACAAACAAATTTTGACGGACAACAGAAGAAGTTTTACACCCGAAAATATAGAAAAAGTTCTAATTTGTTATATTTTAATAACAATAATAGGCAATTTCAACAAGTATTTATTTTTATTTTAGCTTTATATGTACGTATTTCGACATACAATATGTCATTATCAAAAGCATTATTACTGAAGTAAACATTTGTAGTAGCTAAGGTAATAGCACACTGGATCTTGGTTTCGGGCTTGGCTCAGGTCAAAACTTCCATAGCGGGGATTTATGAGCTCAATTTGCTCATTCATTAAAGGTGTGTTTGTTAAAGTGTGTTTGCGAATTTGAAAGGCTTCGAGTATATCCAATTTACGTTTATCATCATAAAACTGTAAAAATGTTATTATATTATTTGATGCCAATGCATGATTGTGTTCTAATGAGTGTTTAGCATAGTTAGATTTTTCTAGGTGTTTATATTTGTATGGGCGTATGTATTCTTTGTAGCTGGTGTCAACATTTCTAATTGTTTGACCTATGTATACATAATTACAATGTGAACAGTTTAATTTGTAAATACCTGATTTGAAAAAATCGTTAGTTCTGTCTTTTGCGTTGAATAAGGCGTTGAAAGTGTTTTTTGTTATTTTATAACTTACTCTGAATGTACTAGATTTGATTATAATTTTAGCAATTTTCTCCGATATATCACCAAAATAGGGAATTGAAATATATTTAACATTTTCAGAGTGGTCTTTAGAATATATTCTTTGAATTGCTAATTTATAATCTTTCTTTTTGATTAGTGTGTCTATGAGTTTTGTGTGGTACTCACTACTGTGTGCAATTTGTTTAATAATCGAAATCTCTTTGGTGTAATCAGTGTTACTTACGATTTTTTAAAATCAGGTATTTACAAATTAAGCTGTTCACATTGTAATTATGTATACATAGATCAAACAGTTCGAAATTTTGACATCAGATACAAAGAACACATAAGCTCATACAAATATAAACACCCAGAAAAATCTAACTATGCTAAACACTTGTTAGAACACAATCATGCATTGACATTTCAAATAATATAATAACATTTTTAAAACGTAAATTGCATATACTCGAAACCTTTCAAATTCACAAACACACTTTAACAAACACACCTTTAATGAATGAGCAAATTGAGTTCAATTCCCTGCTATTGGAAGTTTTGGAATAGAAGACTTGAGCCAAGTTCGAAATCAACATCCAGTGTGCTTTTACCCTAGCTACTACAAATGTTTACTACATTAAATGTTTTTGACAATGACATATTGTATGTCGAAATACGTATAAAGCAAAAATAAAAATAAATACTTGTTGAAATTGCCTATTATTGTTATTAAAATATAAGTATGAATTTCAACGAAGTAAGGCAGCAAACAATTAACTAATTTGTTATGATTAACTTCTATTTATTTATGTAGTATTTTGAAGTTTGTACAAATATAGTACGTTTCCAAATATCCAGATTGTTTTAATACGAGTATCACCCATTTTCAAATTTTTTGTTAAATATAAATATTTGGTGCCTACATTTAAATTTCTTTGCGCTTGTTTCAAATGTTCAGTGCCTATAATCTAAATTTATGGTGCCTATTTGCCTATTTTGAGAGTTTTTAGTGCCTAAAAATCCGGGCCTTAGTAATATTGTGCCAAAATGCGCACATTTTAAAAATATTTTTAAATATTCAGCGGTTTGTAATGAAAAAGTAAAAATTAACGTGACAATTCAAAAATGTAATAAGATATATAATTTCTCATTTGAAAGAATAAAAAATGCTTTTTGAAATAATTTAAATTTGCACTGATGTAAGAAACACCATGTATAGTAAAAGTAATATTTGGTGGTTGTGTAGTTTTTTTTTTTTTTTTTTTTTTTTTTTTTTTTTTTTAAAGAATCGTGGAGTTGCCATAGCAACTCCACGATTCTCATCCCACCCCGCTTACCTCGGATCAGCGCACGTAGCGCTATACACAAGTCTAACATGCCCCACCCTTGTAAACCCCCCCCAACTATGCTACCGAGTCACTCCCGCTGCTCCCGAATTAATTAAAATTCGGGCCACAACGGGAGTCGAACTCGGGTCAACCGGTTGCGAAGCGGACTTTCGCCCACTGCGCCACCCGGTCGCCGATTGTGTAGTTTTAGTACATACATCACTTGGCTGCATAACTGCGAAATATGCAATCTCAATTAAACGCAATATTCACGCACCGAATTAATTTGTTAAACATTGTGCCGATCAAAATTTTCACATTTTTCAGATAAGCTCGGCAACGCCTCAACCAAAATTAAAAACCAGGATATGGTTGGAAAACCCATTTTGGCTCTCTCTCTCTCTCTCTCCTATGGCACTACAACCCACGTCGGGCCTTTGCCTCCACTTTGTTCTATCTAGTGCATTTGATCTCCAATTTTAGGTGTTTAATGTTCCTTGTGTCCTCGTCGACCTCATCTTGCCATCTCTTTCGTGGTCTGCCTACCGACCTCCTTCTATCCATATTTCCGTTGAGAGCTCTTTTCGGGCTGCTTGTGGCTTTCATCCTTATGACTAGAGTTGGGCAGATATACCATAAAGATAGTGCATATATGCACTAATGTTTGCCACCAAAAGCCTCCATTGGTGGTCGGTACTAGGTCCCCGTCTCCATTTGCCATTGGGGATCAAATTAATGGCACTCCTCGAATTACGGTCGCATTAGAGGAATAACAAGACCATAAACAAAAACATTTACACACAACAGCAGGTTAAGCATGGTTACGCACCAACACGGTAACCCGCAGAGTCGGGCCCTGTTGTGCATTACACACTAACTTAGCCTTGTCTCACACCAAAAGCGATTGACCTTTGAAAGCTTCATAATAATAAAATGCTGCACCATCAGTTACCATGTATAAAATTCTTTCTGGTGGTATTTGACTTGACAAATATAATAAAACTGAAAGGGTTTCATTAACGAAACGAATAATTGTCAAATGGTAGGTTTTTTGAGTTGTTTTAACAGCAACTGAAACGCTGGAAGACGGATTTCCGTTCAAGACACCAACAATAAAATTCGCAATATATTTTCCTTCGGCATCGGTGGTGTCGTCAACACTAAACCAAATATAATTATATATTATTAAATAGCGTTCCTGATTGTTTGAAGATTTTCTTCTTATAATTTTGGAATGTGCGTTCTGGAAGCTGTTCTCCGGGAAACGACTTTTCTTTTGTATGTTTTTCCGAGAATTGTTTAAATTCTGGAACGTCCAAATTCTTTAATGGAATGTTGCACGATATCATCATTAAAGTTGCTAAAATTTTCGTTTTTGTTTAAACAATTCAGCAATAATTGTTGTCGTGGCTCGTTTGCATTATTTTTTTGTTTTTGATGTGGTTCAGTAGGTACCTACGTGCTGATTAAGTTGAAACTTCTTTATTAACGTTGATCTGTAAAAACAATAACTGAGTACAATAATTTACTAGAGCTTAGACGATATGGCAACTAATTGAGGAGAGCTGCCGATTTCTTTGCAATATTACATTAATTAAATCTCTAATTTAATTCTTAAATCCAGTGACTTATGGTAATATCAAATAACAAATTGGAATTTAATCTTTTAATTTGACATTAAGGTATGTTCTGGATTGCCAATATTTAAATAGAGAGAATATTTTATTAAATTAAAATAACGGAATACATACCTCTTTTATGCAAACGGTACAAAACACAACACTTCCATCGTTTTTAAAGCATGCGTGCGGCTTCAACCACTTCTTAATTAGGTATATCAGTTTTTGAACTACCAACTTAGGCGGCTCTGTCAAAAAATGAATGGCGCAAAAAAGAAACTGAAAATTTACCAACCCCTTTGGTAAGCACTAAATTCTCAATAACGATATCATCTAAGAATCAGCAAACTTCCCAAATACGTACTATTTTCCAAGAAATGTCCACTGAATGCCTAAGTACTTACACAACTAATACCGTCTTTGTCCTATAAGCTAAAGGATTGTTTGCTTCCTCAGTCAGTACAACAAATTTGCGTTAGACACGTAAAATCAATTCTAAGTGATATAGCACAAACAAGTAGGAGTAAATACTAATAAAAGAGGATTTTCCTTCAAAAAACAATTATAAGAAAGTTTTGGTATTTTTACAATGCTTGCCCATGTAATTTGTAGCAACTGTAATAATATGAAAACTTCCATTAAAATTGACCAAATATTAGTAATTTAATGATGTGTGGTAAATGTTAATAATTTCTTAAGTGTTATTTAAAATTGGGATAATTTTGTACTAGTTTAAATGCTTATGTAATATTTAGTAACCCACATATAAACATGTACATATGTTACAGTAAAACAAGAAGAGATGCAGATATCGGAATTACCTACAGAAGCTTCCGATTTAAAACATGATGTTAATTACAATAAAGATTGGTCGATTAAACTGGAATCATTACATGAAGAATTAGATATAAAAACTGAAATCTGTAGCAACAGTGAAGATCATGTAATGATAGAGCCTCCATTGAAGTGCATCATGCAACGAAGTGTTAAAACTCATACTGAAGAAAAGTTATATAAATATAATGTATGCGACTCTGGAAGAGCATCTAAGTTTACCTTGCGACAACATATGAGAACACATACAGGCGAGAAACCCTTCAAGTGCAATATATGTGACTATGAAAGTGCAAGAAAGACTAATTTGCAACAACATATGAGCACCCATTCAGGAGAAAAACCCTTCAAGTGCAATGTGTGTCACTTTGAAAGTGCACACAAGAATAGTTTGCAAAGTCATATGAGAACTCATACAGGAGAGAAACCTTTCAAGTGCAATATATGTGGCTTTGAAAGTGCAAGAAAGACTAATTTGCAACAACATATGAGCACTCATACAGGAGAAAAACCATTCAAATGCAATATATGTAATTATGAAAATGCACAAAAGACTAATTTGCAACAACACATGAGCACCCATTCAGGAGAAAAACCCTTCCAGTGCAATGTGTGTCACTTTGAAAGTGCACACAAGAATAGTTTGCAAAGTCATATGAGCACTCACACAGGAGAAAAACCTTTCAACTGCAATATATGTGGCTTTGAAAGTGCAAGGAAGGATAGCTTGCGAAGGCACATGAGAACACATACAGGCGAGAAACCATTCAAATGCAATATATGTAATTATGAAAATGCACAAAAGACTAATTTGCAACAACATATGAGAATTCATACAGGCGAGAAACCATTCAAATGCAATATATGTGACTTTGAAAGTGCAAATAAGCAGCGCTTGAAAAATCATTTAAGAACACATACAGGCGAGAAACCATTCAAATGCAATATATGTAATTATGAAAATGCACAAAAGGCTAATTTGCAACAACATATGAGAACACATACCGGCGAGAAACCATTCAAATGCAATATATGTGACTTTGAAAGTGCAAGTAAGCATCGTTTGCAAAATCATATGAGAACACATACAGGCGAGAAACCATTCAAATGCAATATATGTGACTTTGAAAGTGCAAA
>JABXWE010048259.1:0-12637 GCA_014611495.1 Limonius californicus
GAACCATGAATGCTGTCCAACTTGTCTATTTTCCCACGAAAACATTTTAGTACTATTGACAACTTTGCTTAATTAAGTCTTTTCATTCCACCTAAAAAAATTATAAATACCTAGAAATTTTGAAATTTTTATGAGTTTGGCAGAAGTCAAAAAATTGAAGCTTAAGTAATTGTTCTTCGTTGTTGATGGTGGAATACTCTTTCGAAGAATATGCTGACATGCATATAAACTTTGGGCGTGAGGGTACGAATGATAAGAGCTGCAGAAAGGGCCTACGCTGCACACAGTTTCCTGGTCGAATGCATCCATCTAACAAAACATTTTTAAACTTGCACAATAGACTGCAAACAAGTGGTGGCTTAGTTCCCGTTGCATAAGTGATGCAGGTAGACCAATAACAGCAGAAACGGCGGAAGTGATTTTTATTTTGTTACCAAAACTCCGGACTGCAGCACCAGGGAAGTTGGAAGCTGGTTTGGGGTAGATCATTGTTTGGTTTCTAAAATATTGACTGAGGAAAAACTACATCTTTACCATTTCACGAAAATACAAGCTCTTCTACCAGACGATTACCAAGGAAGGTTTGAATTTTGTCAGTGGCTAATCAACCAAAATTATCGTGATCCAAATTTTATGTTATACATATTCTGGAAGGATAGGTTTACTTTTAGTAGAAACGGCTGTGCGAATATTCACAACATCCATTATTGGGCAGCTGAAAACCCATACGTGTACCATCCTGGAAAACATCAACGTAGATTTTCAGTTAACCTTTGGGTGGGTATTTTGCATAATCTAGTATTAGGACCAATTTTGCTTGCAAACATAATTCGAGGTGACGATTTTTAGCAATTCGTAAATGAAGATTTAGAAGAGCAATTAAAAAATTTACTATTTGATGAATAGGAAAATTTATGCTTGCAGCTAACGTTTGAGAGTGGTCACACTTAAATTTACTAAATAGCTGGGTAGGTCGTAGAGCTCTTGTGCTTTGGCCTCCACACTCTCCCGATTTGAATCCTTTGGATTTTTTATGGGCTATGTGAAGAATAATAGTTCACCAATCGCCAGTAAATATCTAGGAAGAACTTGAACAAAGAATTGTTGGTTCCATCCAGGAAATAACTCCGAGCGTGCTTCAGAGAGTTCACGGCCACGGTTATGGATAGAAACTGGTAACCGCATATTTGAACATTTATTGTAACGATTGTGCTGTTCTCTTTGTTGTTATTCTGTTAAATAAATTAAATACAAATATTTTTGCAAAATCTTATGATCCTTAATCAGGATTTACATACACATAAGAAGAAACGCTTCAGTTAATCACATGCTTATTCTAATGTGATCAACATATCAACTTTGCCAAATTGCGAAAAAAATTTATTATTAAAAACTGGAATGTCTCGGTACTGAAAAGCCGTACACCGGTCCTGCTTACATTTTTGGGTTCAGTTTAACGCCTGTTTTAAACACCTGCCACATGGGGAAGGAATTTTGAAAAACCACATAGTAATATACACAATACTACAAAAAATAGAATAAAGAGAATAATCAGACCAACACATAAATACAAACAACAAGGTGTTACACAAATAGGAGAGAAAATTTAGTTAGACGAATCAAACAATATAACCATTTGCATGATATTCTGTTAAACAAGAGCCAGAAGGATGACAAATACAAAAGTATACAGGTGTTTCAAAACAGATTTATCTAAACAATAAAATACTTTTGGTAATTATACATATCTATCGCGCACAGCTGATTTATGACTTGCTAAAGATATTACAAAAAAAAAACGCGTAAAGAGCAGCGTTCAAGTTCAGCTACTTTATTAGTATTTTACGTGATTACATATTTCTAAATTAAATTTTGTATATTATTTTAAATTAAAGTAATTATTTTGCTGTAGGAGCAAATACAATACCCTTGTTTGCTATAGCTACCCTTCATCGCCAATTATATGGTAATATGTAATAAAATATTTTAAATGTAATTTTGAAACTGCAAAGTATGAAAATCAACTTTAATTAAACGCTCACTCACAGAAGAATAATTACAGGTTGAAGTCTTTCTCTACATATCACAGCAGTTCCAACGCGAAGTATGTAAAAAGACTAAAATATATAATTCTACCGTAACGTCGACCGCTCTGGACTCATACATACAAGAGGTGGGCACTTACAACATTAAAGAACCTTAATTTGTTTTATGTATTATTCAATGCAGTGTTTGTTCCTTTAGTTTTTTTTTTGCAGATTATTCACATGCCGTGCCATCTGCCTAACTTCCTGCTGTTTGTATTTTAATGAAATTATGTTGCTTGTGTTTTTTGTTACGCTCTGGGTGTGTTTTTCGTTATATTTTCATAATGCTCTGACCGGCCTTAATGTCGAATTAAAAATCGCAAAACTAATTACTAAATAATTCGTAAACCTTTTCAAAACATATTTCATTGTTATTTCTGCACAAATGCAATTAATTCGAAATGCATTCGGTACTCGAATGCTGCTGTATCTGACATTTAATAACAAAGCCAATCAATTCGATAAAATTAGTTAGTCAAACATTTTATGCAGTACCGCCATAGCTAATTGGATAGCAAACATTTCTACAATTATTTTTCTACAAACTGCACGCAAAATCAAATTACTTGCTTTTACAAGAACATTTTTAACATTCATCGGATTAAAAATGTTGTAGGTAAGCCGTACTTGAAAAAAGTGTTTGTGTTACATATTATATACCCACAAATTATTCCATTGTTGTTACTTCTAATAATACATTAATCATTAGACATTTTATCAGAAACTAAAGTTTCCGAACTAACTGAAGATAACTGAAGATAAACAATCATAGATCACAAGACTGTTCAATGTGCACTGATGAATTAGTATAAATAGCCTGTCAAATTTATTGCATTGGAGAGAGAGATTTGTTCCTACCACATTTTCAACAACGTTGTACTGCTACTGCTACTATTTTATTATTCTATTTTAATTATAATTATAAACTACGAAATTCTACAAGTATTTTATTTTTCCCTTGTTGTGCTTTTAATCCATAACAAGAGAGAAATTTATTGGTGTCAGAAGTGCGATATTCAAGACGGAAGAATTCGGCAGCGATCGACAATCGAAAAACATTGGATCAACCGAGTCTTTTTACGTCAAAGCTGAAGTGGAGAAAAATTCGACAACTCTGCAGCAATAGGTGAAGATTTTACAACTGCAAAACGTTGGATCATCCCAATTTCAACCTGTTCGACTACTTTCCTTCCACAACAGTGAACGAGAAAGTCCATCCGAGGCGTTGCAACACCATGAAAATTGTGCTACTGTGAGTATTCATTTTTCAATATTATCGCTGTTTTCTAAGTAATTCGACATGCCTGATCCAAGTACAAATACCAATTCCGACATACATAATTCCCAAGAAACAATGCAAAGTGGTTCTGCTCTAATTACATTATCAATGTCTGAATTATTTAAATTTATCCCCACGTTCGATGGTAATCGAGAAGATTTACCGTCGTTCAATACTAAAGTAAGTTCCGCATTTTCAATTGCTTCTCCCGATCAGAGACAAGTTTTACTAAAATATGTTTTAAATCAAATTTCTGGCAAAGCTGGAGCCCTAGTCACTAATCGTAAATTTTCGAACTGGAAAGATTTACGCGATTTCCTTATAGTTCACTATCAAGACAAAAAACATCGAACTCAATTATTGTGTGAACTGACAAGTTTACAACAAAAATCTAATGAAGCTCTTTCGTTATTTATTCAAAGAACAGAAAATTTATTAAAACGATTGACTTCCTCTATTACCCAAGATTCCCCGGACAACTTACTCGACGGACAACTACATCTAATGAACGAAATTGCCATTTCGAGATTTACTCATTTTACGCAACCAAAAATTTCAGACAGACTTCGTGGTACTAAATTTTCCACCCTTAATGAAGCAATCACTATTGCTGTATCTGAGGAATCATCACTTAGAATGATGAATTCAAATCCAAATGCCCATGGAAAACAACCACTTAAATCTAATTTATTCGAGAAACGTTATTGTAGCTTTTGTAAAACAAATACGCATGACACAGACAAATGTTATGTGAAAAACAAATTTGGTAAAGTTATGCAAGTGCAACCTTTGAATTCCCAGTTTGTTAATTCTAAACCACAACAACAACAATTACAAGTGAATTCCCCAAATCCGAACTCATTTCCTAATTATAACGTCAAGATATGTGCTTACTGCAAGTTCAAAGGTCACCACATCAGTGAGTGTAGGAAACGCAAGTTTAACGAATCTCGTAGAAACCAAATTCCACAGATAAATTCTTTAAACTCGACAAATCTCCCTGCAGAAGCCAGTGCAGAGGAGGACGTAACGTTGATCATGGCTTAAATTTATCAAATGTATTCACAATTTCTAGTTCCAACAAAAATCTTACTATTTCTTTGAAAACTATTGACAATTTCAATAAAAACAAGCAATTCACATTTTTACTCGACACAGGAGCTACCATTTCCATATTAAAGCTCTCTAAACTAAATTCGCGTTCGAATATTAATTTTAATGAGCAAGTGACTTTGAAAGGTATTTCTCTAAATACAATTACGACATTAGGTTCAATTATTCTTCCTCTTCAAATCCAATACATTACCATTTCTACGAAATTTTATTTAATTAACGATAACACTAACATTCCTTATGATGGTATTATCGGCAGTGACTTCTTATCAGCTCACGAAGCTACTATCTTTAAAATGAAAACACTACATTTACACAATATTTCCATACCCTTAAATTCTCACATAACTAACTCTTATAAAATATGTGCACGTACAGAAGTAATTGTACCAATGCACGTCTTAAATCCTGAAATTAAAGAAGGATTACTACCTCAGGTAAACTCGATCCCTGGAGTGTTTCTTTCTCGTGCGATCACTAAAGTTCTTTCTAATAATTTGTGTTTAGCTTCTATAGCAAATACGACGCAACGTGATTACACATACACTGTTACTTCAGTACGATTATTACCCATTGAAGTAAATTCCCAAATTCTTTATTCTAATTTTTCTAAATCTACTAATTTATTACCAGATTGTTATAATTCCTTTTATTACAACGAATCTTCTAATTTCTCCAAGCGAATTGAACTTTTAAAACAAAATATCCGCACAAATCATCTAAATGTCGAAGAAAAAGAATCTTTGTTGACTTTATGTTCCAATTTTCATGATGTTTTCTACCTTCCTGGAGATTCTTTATCTCAAACGAATGCTACTAATCATAAAATTATTACTACTTCTAATTCTCCTATAAATTCTAAAATTTATCGTTACCCTGAAGTTCATAATTTCATACGTTTAGAATCTCAACTCCGTACCTTATGCTCACATTCTAATATTGGCCCTATCCAAAGACCATGCGAATATGCCCTAGCTCAGTACATTCATAAACGAACACTTATGCAAAGGCGATTTAAAACACTTACTGATCTAATTAATCACGATCAAACAAAAACCCGAAGATCTCTAGACTTTTTGAGTACTGCCTGGAAATGGATCTCTGGCACACCTGATGCCTCAGATGCCGAGTATTACAGCGACGCCATTCAATCTTTACAAAATGACCAAAGCAGAATTGAGAGTTATCTAAAGAAACAAACTCAGATTGTAAGCAACACCATTTCTGTTTATAATGATACTATGAACGATCTGCAGAACTTAACTGCAAAATTTAATGAAAATATTGATCAAATTGAAACTCTTGCAAAACAACAAAAACTTGCCAACCAACACCTTCTAGCTACCATTAGAATTGCTGATGTCATTAATCAACTTGGTTTCGTAACCGAAACACTCGATAATCAAATCGATGATATTCTTAATTCGATTCTTTTTGCCAAACAACATATTTTATCCCCTATTATTATTAGCCCAAGAGCATTCATTGCCGAACTATCCAAAATTGTTTCATATTTACCTGACCAACGCAAATTTCCTGTAACTTTAGCACCTCAATTTGGACATATGTTATTAGAACTGTGTACTCTGGATGTCATTTACCATACAACAAATTTAATTTTTATTATACACATTCCTTTAATTGATTCTTATGTATATAATTTCTATGCTATTCATCCATTACCTATTCCTAATCCTATAAACATACATGAACATCAAATAATTAATCCTAATTATAATTACTTGTTAATTACTAAAGATAAGCAGCGGTATTTATTGTTGAATGATGTCTCACACTGCAAATTTATTTCATCTGCACATTATATTTGCAAAAGTCAGGAATTACAGACAAAACCTAATGATGACATCTGTGAAGTTATTCTGTTTAGACATACACTAGCGCAGATTCCAACCAACTGCATGAGAATTTCCTTACAAGGCCCTTTATTTTTATGGAATTACATCACTACTAACCAGTGGATCATCACCTCAACTGATGAAAAGCGCATAGATATCATCTGCAACGATACTACAAAAAATCAAGTAGTACCTTCTACCTTCTTACTACAATTAGATCCATCATGTTACGCCTACATGGGAACGTTATTTCTACATGGTGAAAATAATCCTAAATCAAACACAACCGTCTACTTTCCAGAAACTCCAATTTTCATCGAATGTTGTCAAGAAATCAACAACAAAAAGGAAGAAATTCACGAACTACATTTCCGCAAACTTGATCCTGTTCCGATGCATATTAGTGAACTCAACCTGGCACAAAAACAATTAAAAGAAGTTTCCGACGGATTAGACGTTTTATTACTCCATCAGCATGTTACCAAACATTTGCCTTGGTACACCTTTCTTTCTGTGATTGTAATTATAATTTTGTGTATATGTTGTTGCCAATATTGTTGTCACTGTAATCCTGTATACCTTTGTTATCGTCGCCTTATACGTCAAAGAAAGGAACGACCCACATGTTTACAGACTTTCAACAACTGCTCCTCCAATGATGTCCATCATACAGAATCCCATTCAACCACTACAGATGAACAAATTTCGTTGGAAAATCATTCCCTTCAGTCTACAGGACCAAGCGCGAGACGTTCTGCCCGTATACAAGCACAGAAAAATCCCGCCAATAGTGACCCAGTATGGCCAACCGAATAACTCAAAAAGGATTTTGAGTCTTCTCCGCCCGAAGGTGTTACATATTATATACCCACAAATTATTCCATTGTTGTTACTTCTAATAATACATTAATCATTAGACATTTTATCAGAAACTAAAGTTTCCGAACTAACTGAAGATAACTGAAGATAAACAATCATAGATCACAAGACTGTTCAATGTGCACTGATGAATTAGTATAAATAGCCTGTCAAATTTATTGCATTGGAGAGAGAGATTTGTTCCTACCACATTTTCAACAACGTTGTACTGCTACTGCTACTATTTTATTATTCTATTTTAATTATAATTATAAACTACGAAATTCTACAAGTATTTTATTTTTCCCTTGTTGTGCTTTTAATCCATAACATTCGCAATCGATATTAGTGCATCTGTAACATCTACAGGCGTTCATAGTAAAACTTCTGCTGTTAAGATACGTATATGTCGGAAGCTTGCCTTTATTTAGCGGACCGACCTCATCTTTTTATTACTTAAATGTATATGAATGTGTCTGAAACGTCTACAGACTTTTTGTTTTATAATAGCTTGAACTATTCGCGAGTAAAGAGTTTCTACTACAGTTTTTATAGGATTAAGAATATTTATCTCTCCTACGCTGGCTAGTTTTTAGCCTCGTCTTTTTATAAATTCTATTCTTATAGATATCAGCGCGCTTTCTATCAATGTTTGCTGCTGTGGTGTAAACACTTTTAGAGTGACAAAAAATGTAACTATACGATTTTCCTTGGCATTATGAACAGGCATCTCTGCATATTATGGACCAACATCATACATACACATCATTACATATATTCGTAAATGTATCAGTGCAACTGGCACGCATGCAATTATATATAGTACAGAACAATCGCGGACCACATGTATCACCTTGTGGGATACCATAAGATTTAAACGTCCACATATATGTGTGAGTAATTGTAGTTTTAAAATAAACCGTGTTAGTGGTATTAACCACATCCTTGATAAGCTGCATATCCTCGTATGTGCGTTACGGTATCTATAAGAAGTTGGCTGTGAAAATAAGCCAACTGTTTCTAGATTTTCAGACCAGATGACTAAGAGCCCGTCTGGAAGCTGTTCCCTGACCTCGATGAAAACTCAAAACCGCAAGGCAGGGCGCATTTAAAGCATCAGGTGCGCAATTGCGGTTTATCTGTCCACGTATTCGCGACACAAATAGGCTTTAATGTTGCGGTTGCAGTTCATACTACAGTATACACAAACGGAGCATTTTTGCGAGACTGTACGGCTCCGGTCTTTTAAACCGATCGATCCGGAGTGTACCTGCTGTTGGCTGGCGACCAGGCCGGGTTCGTGACGTCACACGATCAATGTGTTTGCCTCCTCCTAGCGAGTGAAAGATGCCTGTTCCCCTCCGCCCCTGCGTCGTGGTCCAGCCCTGGCCCCACCAGCATCCCTACCCTCCTCCGTGCAGTGCAGTGTACACTCACCATCTCGTTCGATTTCAGCCACGGAATGCCGATTCTCTTTTTGTGCTTGTTGTGGTTGTACTTGCACTGCTGCAAGACTGCGATGCGTTTTATTGAGATTGCCAAACAGCATTATGGCATGATTTAAGTTTTCTGTATTTTCATTTTCTTAACGTAAACACTGCATCCGGAATTAGCCAAACTGCAGTTTTTTAGTTGATAATATCAATAATTTCCTACATTTTTTTTGAAGACGCGTACTTATTAACTCTTTTTTTCTTTTGAAGATAAAGTTTCCAACATTTAACTTTCTGCTACTATAAAAACTATCTGTTATGAAACTACAGTAATTCTTAAGGTACAATGTACAAATTATTCTCAAAATACTGTTGATTTCAAATTTTGATTTTTGCGGGTGTTCTGTCATGACATCAAACGTCCCGAGACAAAGAAATTGTGTGATCAAACGAATTACGTAGTGACACGTCACAAGTAATAAATAGAGCATGCTCCTGATAATGTGACGTCACAAATTCGAATTCGACTACAAATTCAACCCTATTAACGACAGTTTCTTTAGAAAATCGTAACATTTTTACTTCCTTGGCAGTCTTACATTTTAGTTTTAAACTAACAATTTACGTCAAAGTTTCTATTTGTACACTATGGTGGAGATCCTAGCCACATATTAGCATATTTCGAAAATCATATGTGGGTAGCAGATATTTCATAGCTCGAAATTTACAAATAGGACGAATGACATATAAATAGACCAACTGAAAAAATTAAGAAGAATTAAGGGAAAGGGAGGTTATTAAATAAGAAAAACAAGATAAACATAGGATGCAGTATAAGGGTCTATGAACTGGCACATAACAAACTGGCGGAATATAAAATAGGGCAGTAGATAATCAATAAAGAGGAACATTAATTTCTTCTTCTCGTTTCCTCCTTATGCCCCTTCGGAGCGTCGGAGGGAACATTAATTTAAATACGAAAACAGCAGAAACTGAATTGACGAGAAAATTCAGTAGAGGACAAGGACAGAGCGAGAGATGAAGTGAGATAGTAGGCCGAAAGACAGATTAAAGAAAAGCACAGATAAATAAGGCGTAAGATAGTTGATAAACTAGAAAGTTAACAATCTGGAATGAATGACGCTAAAGAGAAAGCGAATTAAAAGGATCGAATGCGGATACGGAAGTAAGGTGTAACGGAGATGAATTTAAAGACAAAGATAGGACATGGATTGAGAAACGAAACTGTGCAACAAGAACGGCGACGGAAAGCAATATGGAGAGGTGGCGAGTGGATGAAGAGCTTGCCAATGTTAAAGAATTTAAAAAACAAATTAATTCATAGATGCGAAATGAATGTGGATGGAGGGAATGAAATTGAGAAGAAAAAGGATCAGTTGAATATAGCTTAAGAAGACCACAAGTAATGGAGAGGGTGGCAATGTTAACGATGAAGTTAGTCGATAAATAAAACTGGAGAAACACGGGTAATGGATCGTAAATTAAAGAAGAGGGAGAAAGTAAATTAAATTAAAAATCTAAAGCTTACGTGGATCAGGAAGAGGTTGTAGAAACGGGGACTTAAAGTAAAGTAAGATAGAAAAATCAATTTAAAGGTGAAAACAGCAGTTGAAGAGACGAACATCATTAGAGGGCAAGATCGTGTAGTAGAATTAATGAATGGGGTTTCAGAGACATGATGGGGATTGGGAAATAACGTGGTGATTAGGAAGTAGTAAATAATCGTAAGATATTGATGAAAAAGGTAGTGGGGGAAGATAAAGTTACAAATCTAAATGAGAACTGGAGGAAGTTGATGTAAACAACGGGGATTAGTGAAAAGTAAGATAATACAGATTGAGGTTGGTGAACGAAGAGGCAAATTTAAAAAATTAAAGAGAAGTTGGAAGGACAAAAGAAAATGAGGAGAAGAACATCACTAAAGAGTAAGATAGGCAGAGAATTGATGAAGAGAGTAGCAGTGATATAAACTGAAATGGACAGGGAAACTAGATTGTGAAGGCAATAACGCGATTTTTTGGACATGGCGATATAGTTGAAAATCTAACCTGGAACTGGAGATAGATAGGGAGGATAGGAGGGGGAGGCAAGGAGTTGTTCCAAATGGTAGCAGTATTACAAATAACGTAAATAACTAAAATTGTAGAGAAAATTGTTAGCAAAACGTACGATGGAGAAGAGAGAGTTAGTGGAGGGAAAATCTAAAGGAGCACTGAAGAAGGACGAAGCTGAATACAGTTACAGATAAAAACAGAATGGAGGGAGAAATTAAGTTACTGCAAATAATGAGCCATACAGACGCTAACGGTGTCAAATATGAGATAGATAGAGAAATGGGATTGTGAAGAAAGAATGGTAATGAATATTAAAATTGTAAAGACGACGAGTGTGGAGTGATGAAACTAAAAATATAAATGGGAACTGTAGGAGGACGACCAGAAAAAAAGAGTGTTAATGGACGGTCAGATGGGAACGATGGCGTAAATTTAACGATGAAAGGGGGAGTTGGAGAAAGAAATGAGGAGAAAAGCATCGCTAGAAGGTAAAACGCTCAGACAGTTTATAAGGGCATAAGATTGTAGGGAAGGAGTTGTTTCAAAAGCTAGCAGTATTACAGATAACGTAAATAACTAAAATTGTAGAGAAGATTGTCAGAAAACGTACGATGGAGAAGAGAGAGTTGGTGGAGGAAAAGTCTAAACAAGCACTGAAGAAGGACGAAGCTGAATATAGTTACAGATAAAAAAAGCGTGGAGGGAGAAATTAAGTTACTGCAAATAATGAGCCATAGAGACGCTAACAGTGTCAAATATGAGACAGATAGAGAAATGGGACTGTAGAAAAAGAATGTTAATGAATCTTAAAATTGTAAAGACGGCGAGTGTGGAGTGATGAAGTTAAAAATATAAATGGGAACTGTAGGAGGACGACCAGAAAAAAAGAGTATTAATGGACGGTCATATGTGAACGATGGGGTAAATTTAACGATAAAAGGGGGAGTTGGAGAAAGAAATGAGGAGAGAAGCATCGCTGGAAGGTAAAATGGTCAGACAATTTATAAGGACGAGATGGTATAGGGAAAGAAGATTAATAAAGCCTAAGAAGGTGAGGAAAATGAGGTTGTACAAAAAAATGGATTAGTGGAGGAGAAGTTAGGAAAGCAGAGGGTTGGCAAAGAAGCGGATGAAGGAAAGAAGTGGAGAACGAAATGAGATTGAAAAGAGAAGCTGAAAGACAACGTCTAGCAGTGCATGTCTAATTAAAATTTAAAAGAATTTGAGTGTGTGCCCGTGGAATCCAGGGATTTTGAGTAGCGCCCAAAATTAATGCAAACGGTGAGAAATAAAATAACATGAAACGCAAAGAATTACACTTGTTAGCTAACAATTTATACATACTAATTAGGAAGCATTGAAATGGAAATTAATTAGTTGGTGGCTTGTTAACATTATTGTGTTAGTGTGAAAAATTCCACGTGTAATTATTCGATGATAATTACGTTCATCAACGTTAGTTGTTTAAATTATAATTTTTGTTTCGTTTTTAATGTCTTTCGTTTGAAATTCAAACTTTCTGGAGAATAAATACATAAATAAATAAGTCTGCGCACTAAAGTTCACACGAGTTGTGTGTGCAGGATTCGAGATTCAAGGTATTGTCTCACTGAAGAGATGAAAATGGTTTCGTAAATCTTCCACCAATGCATTGTTTACCATTCTTTTCATATGTATAACTTGCATAAAATTGCAGTTTGGGTGTTTTGCAACAAATTGTTGGGTATGGAACTGAATGTTTCTCAATCCATCCCCGGTCGTTTTGAATGGGCTCCGCGAACATCCTTTTAGTGTGTCATAGTCTGAGACGTATTTCAATCATCGATCAATAAGGACACCCTGCGTTATTTACTGTGGATATAAACTGAAAGGTTACATTTGCAGCTTTTAGAAAATTTACATCTGGAGCTTCTGGAAAATTTATATCTGGAGTTTT